>NDGN011485106.1:0-17864 GCA_002564285.1 Tympanoctomys barrerae
TTGATGCCCACTAGTTTTACAAATGTTGTATTTCAGTGTATTTTTGTGCATGCATAGAATGTATTTTGCCTCTGTCACCCTCCCTTATACCTCTGCTTTACCCCTTCCCTTCCTCTTGTTGAATAATAGTCTCCCCTTTGCTTGTGTCATCCTTTTTAGAGTTCACATATCACATTTAGGGAAAACGTGATACTCATCTTTCTGAGTTTGGCTTACTTCACTTTATGTGATGACTTCTAGTTCCATCCCTTTTCCTGCAGATGACATGTTCTTTTTTATGGCTGGAATAGTACTCTACTGTGTATACACACCATATCTTTATGTATGATAGGTCCCTACCCAAGGCTGGTTCTACATGTTGGCTACTGTGAACAGTGTTGCAAGATGCCTGGGTATGCAGGTATCCTTATGGTATGTGACTTAATTCCTCTGAGTGCCATTTGATCTTTTTGAAAGCATCACCATGTTTATGCTGAGTACAGCAGTCACACAGTGTATATGCATCAGCATGAAGCAATCACTGAGTGTGTGTGTGTGTGTGTGTGACTTTGTACTCTGTGCCTAGTAGTACAGCCCTCCTTTGGTGTCTCTTACCATGTCACTGAGGGCCCCAGTCACCTTTGCTCAGGTGTAGAGGGGAAGAATCTATTCTTGCGAAGTCTGTGAGCCCTCCTGTTTTAGTCTTGTTTTTTTTTTTTTAAACAAACAAAAAACAGGTTCAAACCTTTTCTTAGGGAGGAGCCAGGGGCAAGAGAGGGACATTGGCTGCTGTGCTCTGGGAGCAGGTGGAGCTCCAGGGCCTTCTCAGGGCAAGGGACTCAGAATACAGGCTTGATTCAACTTTCAAGAACATGTAGGATTAAATGAGAAGGGGGCAATCTAGATCAAGTGAGATCTGGGGCTCACTGATACACAAAAACCAAGTTTTCTTTTAATACTTAAAAGTGGGTTAGACATATTGTGGCATTAACTAGCTCTGGCAGTTTAGAAATATTAGGTACTTATTTAATGTTAGTACATGTATAGGTATATTAGTGTATACAGTCCCTGGAACCAAAGCGGAGGGGTAGTGTGTGTGCTGTGTGGGAAGGGCTTGCTTGTCCTGCCCAGAACACTCTGGTTCTTTAACAACTTCATTCTCTCTGTGTATTAAATGAGATGCTAGGTCTACTCACATTTCTTCTGAAGTTTTCCTACCAATGGTAAGATTTTCACTACTTGTCCCAAAGCTGCAGTCCAGGTTTACATGCTTGATATGTTTTTCAAGTCAGCTGATAAACATTTGAGTCAAATTAGTGATGATGGTAGAAGGCTGAGGCAGACGGACTGCTGTGAGTTTGAGGCCAACCAGGGCTACACAGTGAGTTCAAGGCTAGCCTGTGCTATATAATGACACTGTTTCAAAACAAAAAACAAAAGCAGTACAAACTTATGATGATGAGATTTCTGACTGCTCCATTATTTAACTTAATCAACACTTACCAAGTTTGTATTTTGTGCCAAGTACTATATTGAGGAATTGGGGCCAGAACTAGCAGATGAAATCTGCTTTTTGACAGAACTCTCAGAGGGGGCCGGGGAGTTAGCTCAGCAGAAGAGGCACTTGCCTGGCAAGTACAAGGTCCTGAGTTCAATCCTCGGTACTGCAAAAAAACCAAAACCAAAACCAAAACCAAAACCTCTCAGAAGGGACACAAAGGAATGATAACATGGGGGGAGGGCAGATGTGGTGCTGAGGCCAGGGCAGGGTGTGGAGAGCCAGATGAGAAAGGCAGCAGCACAGGAGGACTCTGGATCCCCAGTGACACAGGAGACAGAATATCAAGGTGTTCACCATGATTTAACTGGCAATTTTCTGATTTATTATACATGATAAAAGTAATTTCACTTCTGGATATATACCTAAAAGAATGAAAATCAACATCTCAGCTAGTTATATGTACTCCTCTATTCCCAATAACCCACAAGTGGGAGAAACCCAACATCCATTGATAGATGAATGGATTAAGCATGTGTTATGTATGCATCGTGTAATATTATTAATCCTTAAAAAGCAATGAAGTTCTGATGATTTTGTGAACCTGGAGAACATTTTGTTGAATGAAATAAGTTTGACACATACAAACACACACAAATATTATATGGGATACCTATAGTAGTTAAACTGATGAAGACAGAAAGAATAGTGGTTACTGGAGGTTACTAGTGGTTACCAGAAGTAAAGAGGGGGAAATGGGTAGTTATTGTTCAATAGGTGTAGAATTTATATTGAAGATGCTGAAAAAGTTCTGAATGAGAAGAGTGGTGAAGGCTGCAATGCACACTTAAATTCATTAAAACGGTAAATTTAATATATATGCCACTATTAAAAAAGATAAACTGAGATGACTTCCTGATGCATACAGAAGACAATGTCCTGATGCATAAAACGCATTTTCTAAAATTTAAGTTATTTCTTTATTCCAGAACTTGGAAGGCTCTGACTGGATCAACTTATGGTACTTGACAGTTTAATAAACATCACCAAATTATTTTGTGAAAAAAAATTACATTAACTTAGTAGTTCTCTTAGGAAATATAAATGACCGTGACACCTATGCCCTACGAAAGGAAAAAGAATAATCTGAATGATTTGTAGGGCCAGTGAGGAACCACCCTCTGAGCTTAGGACACTTTTAATGAGAAGTTTACAATGATGCCTTGTTTTAACATGTTTTTCTTTCATTCTAATGCATCCTTCCTACCCCCTCTACTGGGGCTTGAACCCATGGACACTCCACCACTGTGGCATATCTCCAGTTTTGTTTTTTAGTAGTAAGCTGCCTAGTTTGACCTCAAGCTTGTAACCCTCCTGCCTCATCTTCCTGAGTAACTTGGATTATAGCGGTGTACCACAACACCTGGCTTTTTGATATCTTTACAAAAGCAGATATATTTTTCTACTGTGTAGATTCTCTGGTTTCTTAAAATACTTTAAAATTCATACCTCACTTTGTTTAAGGCAGATCAGCAAATAACAGTGCTTTAAAAGTGAGGGAAATTGGAGCAAATGGAAAATAATGGTAGGAAAATACAGAGCAGGCAGATAAGCTATTGCCTGTGGAGTACGCCAAACAGTGTGGGTACAGGAAGACACGTAACTGCCTGAGTTTTATCAGTATAGAAGAGAGACATGAGGATCCACAGATTCATGAGGTAGGTTAACATTTTCTTGCTAGTAGTACATTAATGCCAGCATCCTGGACCACTACTTTTTCTCCCCCTCCTTCCTCTTCCTCCTGAAGAAGCATAAAGAGATTTAAAAAGTACTATACATAAAGAAATAGAGTGCAAGCACTCCAGAGAAAGGTGCATTATAATCTGGAGCTGGAATATTTATGTGTTTTTGGCGGTGGAAAACTGCGGTGTGTGAATCTATGGAGAGTCTGGACTTGGCTTACAGAGAAAAGTGGTGGGCCACCCACAGGCAAAAGATAATGGCTCGTGTTGCAGAAAAAGGGCACAGGCTCGGCCAGGTCCAATTCTTCTATCAGGATTCGCCCAGCAAACTGCATCAAAACCCAGCAGAAGCAGCAGCTTCCCTCCCGCGACCGCCCCAGCCCTGGCACACCCGCGCACCGCGCCGCCCGCGCTCCTCCCGAGCCCGCGCAGCCTTGGGGCGATCCCTGTGGCTGACGGAGGGCGGCGGACACGTGCTGGACGGCGCGCGAGGCGGCCGAGCTTCTCCCGGGCTTGCTTTCTGGGCACGCGTGCCCCTAAGTCCCAAGTCCTCCTACAAAATACGCGGCCACTTTTTCCCCCCCATAATTTAATTTTATTGAGAAACAAATAGCATGCAGCTGCCGTACTGGAGCCAGTGCGGTGCAGTCCGACAAGTGCCCGCCTGTGTCACCGCGTGGCACCGAGGGCCACCGTCCTCCCTGAGCGCTGTCCTACTGCAGATTTAGGAGCGCAAATGGGTTTCATTTGTTGCTCTCAGCGCCTGTGTTTTAGCGCGGTGTGTTGCGTGTCTTCACCACTTTCCTCGTCACCAAGTCACTGCAGCCTAGAGGAGGAGAGATTTACATGGACTTACATTTCAGTGGTCTCAGTCCTCGCGTGGTCCGTGGGCTCCAAGGCAGGACAGCGTGGCAGATGGGCACGTGGAGAACCGCTCTGCGCAGGGCGGACCGGAAGCAGCGCGTTCACATCCGGGTCACGGGTGGGACCCGCCCCTTGCGACCAGGCCTCTCCCCCCGGCAGGCCGCTATGATGCCACCTTCATCCAGTCACTCCCAGCGTTCTCTGCTCTGCTCTGTGGAGGCTTTGGAGGTACATCTAGATATAAACCACAACATTATGTGACAATAGATAACTGAAACAGTTAAGAACTTTTCTTCAAGGGCTCTGGAGACAGTCCAAGCCGGAAGCCAGGACGCCACTCCCTGAGAGTCGGATAGGGCCCTTAGACAAAGCAGTTTCAATGTCACAGAAGGTTTCTCTTCATTTTCATGAGCTCATGTGTCAGTCTCCTGAGGAGGTGGTGCAGCTCATACATGATCTTCCGTACAGACACATTTTCAGAGTTCCTTCTTGAAAGCCATTTAACTTTCACCGTGAACGTCCTAAACAAAACTAGATACTGAGTAGGAGTTTAGGTTTATTTAATGGCAAACTACAGAATGGTCAAGACTTTTTTGTAAAAAGAAATCAAGATTTGAGGAAACCAAGTGCAATTCAGATGTATTGTTAGAAGAATGGAAGAATTAACGCTGCTGTTAAAATTCCACGGTTGGACAGCTCTTTTTGGACTGGAGCCAGCAAGGGCAAGAACTTTGTGTCTGAATGAATCTTTTCATGGAACGTCTCCATTTTTTATTTGCTACCATTGGAACTTCTGTTGTAAATCCTTCAGATAGAGGACCCAGGCTCCCTCCATCCGTGGGAGCTAGCAGAGAAGCAGAATGCAGCAAGTCATATCACAGGTAAGGGTGCAGTGCAGGCCCTGCATCTGGAAGTTCCTGGTCTAACTCATGCGCATGCGTCTCGCTAGCACTAAGCCCTCTAAAGCTGTGTAGTCTTTCTTTACCTCAGTTTTTTCATTTACAAAATAGTGGTAGATTAAAAGGAAACAAAGGCAAAATGTTTTAAAAGTTCCTACCACAGTGTGTGTAGGATAATTGCTATAAAAGTGTTAGCTTCTGCTGTTACGACTGGGATGAACATAATTAATAGATACTTAGTGAAGTTTGTTGAGTGAATAGATTATTGTTGACTCTTTACTGTGCTCTAGAGTTCCCGTTGTACAAGTTCTTATTGTTTTCTACTTCTCAGCTCTATTCACTTGGTTTTTGAACATGTTTCCTTTCCTCACACGTTGGCTATCCAGAATTCTGAGGGCTTAGATTCTTCTGTCTCTTCTGACCTTGGTCTTTTCAGTATAACTAAGTTCATAAGAAAATATTTAAGAGCACACAGAACATGCCTTTTTCTGCTCCTTGTCCTGACTCCTTCTGGCTTACATGGTGTTCTTTTTCTTATCTGTCCTCTATCCCTGGTCACTTTTCTTGTAATGGGTCATTGATATACACTGCTTTGGGTCATAGCATTTTATCCGCTCTTTTCAATATCTAGCTCGCATCCCTTGGGCCTTTTCTGCTCATCTCCATCTGTAAGGCACCTGCCCTGTCCTTAGTGACCTGTGTCAGTCAGAGTCATTTCCAAGTGCTCAAACCCAGACCTCAGGACATTGTCCCCACCTACAGTGCCAGTTAGATTGAGGCCCCACCCCAGCTCATGTGGAGAGCCTTTGTTGCCATTCATTCAGAGATACAAGTGAAAAAAGGTTTGGTTTGCATTTCTATCATAGCTTTGATTGACACTTCACTGTGTTTCTTTATCTAGTTTTGGTCCCTGTCTTACATTGAGAGGATTTTAGCCCAAGGATGGGATGTTATTGTGTTGTTGGTGACAGAGGCTGGGTCTCTCTCTTCTAGGGTTGTGTCCTAGGTGATGACATGATGATTCCCTTTCGAGGATTCAGGAGCTGTCAGGAGATAAGAGGAGAGTGGAGATGAGTGTCTGTGGCTGAGCCATCATCATGTCTCATCCAGTTTATACTGGCCTGCCCAATACCTGCTTGAGAGTTCCTCACACTTAGATTTCCATTGTGTACAGTACATGGCATTGGCATGGAGGTCCAAAGACCTGGACTCCTGCTTTAGTCCCTCAGACCCTTCATTTCCATTCATCTGAGTTCTGTAGCCAGTGGGAAACCAGGAATTTATAACAGTAGGGAAATGGTGGCCTTGCAAAATCTCTGAGGATTTAATGTAATACTTCTGATCATGCTCATGGCTGGTCTACAGGAAAACTTGATGTAAACTCTACAGGTTCACCTGCCTCAAGGTGAACACAGTCCTGTGTTGCAAGTGCAGTGCAGGCTGGACCTCCACATTTGTGCCCAGTGTCTGGTGCAGGCTGCACACTGTACAGCTGTGCTCAGCTATGCCCATGATCTTTTCTGCTATTTTTATTGTGTTAAAAGGCACATAAAATTCATCACCTTGACTATTTTAAGTGCAGAGTTCAGTGCTGTTAAATACATTTATAATGTATAGCCCTTCTTTGATATAACTCTTTCACCTGAAAACTAAAACTCTACCCTAAAACAGAAATTCCTCATTTCTCTATCCTAACCACTATTCTATTGTTTGTCTGGAGGCTTCATGACTTTCACAGTTTATTTTGTAATATAGAATGTTACATGCATATGTACTGGGACTTATTACTGGTGATAAAATCCATCACCTGTCATTTCTCATCCCCATTCATTTGGTAGTTCTGTCTCTTTCCACAGAGGATTGGAGGTGGTGCTGATTAGATAACAGAATTACAACCAACATTTGCATAGCTCTTTTCCATTGGCCTAAATTACGTTACTTAGCTTCATACTTGTCCTGGGAGGTGGTTATCTCATCTGTCTCAGACACATATCCATAAATGAGGGAGGATGCAAAGCAGGAATTTCTGATTTAAATTCATGGTTTTTCCACCCATATCATGCCCTGTAATCAGCTTGCCAGTATGATTAAATAAGATGCAAGAACTGTTTTTTATTTTCTATACTGTATCTCAAAAACTGCACTCATACTTCAGTAACTGAAACAGAACAAACATCTCCATGTATCATAAGCACAATGGTGACATTCAGAGTTGCTCATCTCTTAGTTGGTGTGCTGCCTTTAACACTTAGAAAATTTAATTTAATTTAAATGTGAGAGAAATGTCCCCTTCTACCTAGGGGGTTCCCGTGGGTTCTATAGAAGGAGGTATGTTCAAAGGGAGTTGAGGGTAGCGTTAATATCTGGAGTTTAAGTAATCACAGTCATTCATTGTGGCGACCGTATATTGTGGTGCTGATATATCGTGTACGATCTTGTGCAAGGGGGATTTCCATAAACAGCATGATTGCTGAGTACAATTGGATTTTAGATAAGTCTTATACATCCGTTTCACATCACCCTTTGTTATGGGATTTCAAAGGGCTCGTGAAACACTACGGAAATGAAATGATATCTAGCTCTTATCAAAAGAGCAGGAGTATTGCTCTGGCGGTTATGAGAAATATGAGCAGGGAGATATTTTGAAATTGTACACATGCCACTCAGTACCACAACTCTAAGCTTTGGAAATCTTCCAAAGATATTTACCTTGAGAACATATGTTTTCATAATTTCTTTTACTGCAACTATGCACACAACTCGAATAGCATTTTTATTGTTCAAAGTAAGCATTGCAGCATTTATGTCAGTGATATCAGATTTAGGAAAACTTTATAAGTGAAACTGGTATCTTTTTATAATTTCAGGCCTTGAGGCATTTATCCAAAAGTATCATAAGGTCATGGATGCCACTTCTTCTCTGAAAAAGTGCCAAAGTCATGCTACCGTCAGAGCAAAGGGAGCATGGGGTTGTTGAACTTGCCACTGAAATATAAGAGAGGGACAGACCCCTTCTTGTTATTGGGTGATGGGACAAACACCCACACTCTAGTCTAAATTTGGCAGCTGTTTCTCAGGAGACATTGATTTATGGTGACACTGAATCTAGACTACAGAGAGCAAGAGAGCCCATCTGGTGCCTGGCATTTGGGCAAGAAATGTGATTTATGTAGGAACTTATGGTTTCCAACTCAGAGTTATGGAATTATTTTAAGGATGTGAAGGAACTTCAGGCTTAGTCCGACATAGTTTTAGTCTAATACTTTTGTTTTCTGTGAAGAAATGGACGCTGGTGATTAGATGACGTATGCAGTGATCACACCAGGGGCTTTCATGTGGCCTGCCTGTCCCTTGGAGTCCATGCTACCCCTTCTTTTATTTTTCAAGATAAGCATAGACATAGTTATTTAAAATACAGTAAATTAGATTTATTTAGATCTTTATTTACATTTCAGGACTGTATTTTTTTCATCATTTCATTTAATCCTTAACTTCTTAAAGTAAGTTATTTATTTATTTATTTGGTGCAGGGTCTCGCCATGCAGCTTGGACTCCTAGTGATCCTTCTGTCTCAGCCCCCCCCAACACTGGGGAGGCTGGGATTGTAGGTGTGCACCATTAAGCCTGGTTTGGGTGGTTGGCATGGCATGCAGTACCAGGGATTGAACCTGGGTCCTTGCACTTGCCAGGCAGGAGCTTAGGTCACTAAGTTATCTCCCCAGCTCCTATTTCATTTAATCTTGAATCCCATACAGTAGTGGTGAGCCTATGATACTCATGCCACCGTGGACTGTTTGTTCCCATCTTACAGATGAGAAAACTGAGAATTACTGAGGGCACGAAGGACTTTGATCCGAAACATGCTCCTTGCTTGGGCAGGAGGTCTACCCTGTCTCATCTCAGAGACCACCTTCGCAGTCATCACCTGAAAGTAATGCTCTCTGGAGGAGGGTGGTCTCTGGTTAGGGTCATCTTACACAGGAGTTTCTGTTAAATGTTATTTGTCCAAAAGACATAGACCAGGGCTTGAGACAACAAACACTTTACTTCCCAACCTCTCACTGTCTCTCTCCTCTTTCTTATACCCTTCCCTGTTGCTAGCTGTTGTTTCAAATATTGCAGCTTGATTTATGGTGTGTTCTCTACAGTGGCCTCTCCTACATGGTGCTCACCTGGGGCGGCCCTCACACTGGCTGAACCTCCCCACCTCTGTCTGTTGTCTATTCAGGGCTCCAGCTGCTGGAGTCCTTCTCCTTTTATTTATTCTTCTGATTGCAAAGGTCCTCAGGGAAGAAACTTACTGTTTGTTCAGAACCATCTTATTTATTGTATAAAGCTATATATACCTTTGGCACAAATGAATATTAAACAACACTATCATTCATTTTAACTGAAGGAGACCTTTTTTTTTTCAGTGCTGGGGATTGAATTCAGGGCCTCGTTCATGCTAAGTGCACCTTGTTCCACTGAGCTACTTCTCCAGGCCTGTAAGTTGTTCTTACAAAGAGAAGGTAGTTTATTTGGTTGTTATAGTGAGTGAGTGAGGTTATAAGCAAGCCCCTTAGCTTTTTTTGAACATGTGCACATTCTTTAATTGAAGGCAAAGAAAGTATATTTTCACTCTGATTTTATTGGAGAAGATTTGTTGCATTGAGCGTTTCCTTATTTAGTTGAATGATTTGTTGTCTTTGGCTCCATATTTAAGAAAATACACTATTTGCAGGTGCTGAGCATAACAAGGAAGGACTTTGCATCTCCTTTGTACCTGAAAGTGTTTCTACAGTGTGTTAGAGCTTGATTTATGGTGTGTGTATCAGTCAAGGAATGATAAATATGCAGTACAGATTTAGTTTTGATCCCAGCAATCCAAACCACACAATTTCTTTGCTTCCAGGGACCCTCAGTAAGTGATATTTGTATATGCCTGTAGCTGGGATCCTACTTGGCTTCTAAGTGCAGTTGGGGCATGTCCAGCATGGCTAATGAAGCAGGACTGCTGAATCAGAGTGCATTTCTCCGAGGCTGTGTAGCTTGCAAGGAAGGCACTGTAGAGTCCCCTATTGCTGTGTAGACATGTCTGCTGATCCAGTGGGTCTGATTGTGGGCTCAATGGGAGAGAGAGAGAGGAGACTGGCTGGGGAGCAGGTGGAGGTGCTCTGAGTAGGGCACACTGCTTGTGACTTGAATTGGACTCTTGGTCACAGCATTGCTGCGTGTTTGGCTGTATACGCAAAAGGCAGGTTTGTTAATCACACTACCAAAAAGCAGAAGATAACCTGCGGTGCACAGGGACCTTGGTGGAACTGTCCACAGGTATGCTTTCCCTCCTCTTCTCACTGTAGACCACTACTCAGCTTGGCTCTGGAAGCATCCAGAGGATTCACTGTACTGACCATTGCTTCTGTCTTCCCTGCTAGGAAGCAAGCTCCAGGAACACATGGACAGTTTCTCTCTTGCTCCTTAGATATCAGCAGGACTAAACCTAGTACGTACTCATGCCAGTGCACCTTTGCCTTGATAGAGGAGTGGGGGGCTGGAAGAATGAAGTGTGGCTTTGGGGTGCTGTGGGGAGACCTGGCAAGCTGGAAGGACCTGCTGCGTGGAGGCTGAGGACTACACCATGCTGGGTGGTTGCCTGCCTTCGCATTAACTGATCCTTCTGAGCCAGAGAGTAGAGGAGAAACTCATACATGTGTGTGTGTGTTTCACATATGCATTTGGCCTTTCTGTCATGTGACTTCAAGTTTATGGCAGCCTCTGAGCTTACAAGAAATTTCCACTGATGTATGAAACCCAGGGTGGGTCACAGCGCCCAGGACTGAGGTCACCTAGCATTTGCTGTTTGCTGTTCCTCCAAGTTCCAAGTTTCAAGTATGTTTTTCAGTTGTCAGTGCTGCTCATGTGTTAGCCTAGGAATCAGAAGACAACATCCTTTGCCAGCAGTCCCCATGTTACCAGATGGCATTTGATGCCACCTGCTAAGCCTTGCCCTTATCTTGTTTATTTTATTTTTTTCTGCATGGTAAACATATCTCCGTGCTCCTTAGAACTTAGTAGCTGAGTATGGTTCTCACATCTGCAGTAAGCACTGCAGTTACAGAGGAATCATGGGATATATGAAAATGAGATCAGACATGCACACAGGAAGGAACGTATTCATAATAAGGCCATTGCATCTCATTTTCATCAGAAACCTGAAAACTTCAGAGGGATCAAAAATTCTACGTGACTTTTTTTTGGGGGAGGGGAAGATAGTTGTTCTGGCATTAAGTCTCAGAGATTAATAGGGCTGGGGAGATAGCTCAGAAGGTTCTGAGTTCAATCCCTGGTACCTCAAAAAAAAAAAAGAACATTAGAGATTAATAAACATTTGGAGGCCAGGAGCATAGATGGATATTGCTAGAACTGGGAGGTATAGGTTCACTTGGAGAAGCTATTCAGTGTCTTGCTATTTTCCCAACCTTCTCTTGCTGGGTCATGATTCTGGGTCATGTCCTCCATTCCACCCAGCAAATTCCACCTCATCCTTTGAGACTTCACTCCTTTGTGATGCTTTCCCAAGTTCCCAGGCAGAACCAGGTGTTCCCTATCCTTACCTTCAGTGCCTGTCTGTGTGGCAATATTTATGAAGATATAGGACCGAACATTAGAGATGTTCGGTGACTTTTTCTGCAGAGGGCCAGATAGTAAACAATTTAGGTTTTGCTGCCCATATGGTCTCTGTTGCAACCATTCAACTTGGCGGTTATGGGGTGTAGGCAGTCATAGAAAAATATGTAAATGAATGAGTGTGGCTGTGCTCCAAGGAATTTAATTATGAACACTGAAATTTGGATTTCATAGACTCTTCATGTGCCGTGAAGTATTCTTTTTCAGTTTATTTTTTCTAAAATATTTAAAAATATAAAAACTGTTCTTAGCTCATGGTTCACATTCAGATAGGTATGGATTTGCCTGTAGGGTTCATTGTTTCCCCTTCATATAGAGCATTTACTGGACTATGTCTGCCTCTTCCACTTGTCTAGAGTCAAGTAGAGCTTGGAGAGTGGGTCCCCCACTTTTCCCCTCACCTGGGGGCAGAGCCTGACTCCTGGCATCTATAAAAACTCAACACACACTTGTGACATGAACATTTATGTGGGAGCATCAGGTATTAATATTTCCAAATATTTGTTGAGCACTTTTTATTGAGCACAATGTCAGGCATTGTGATGAACACTTTATGTGCATTTTCTCATTCAATTGTGGCATCTAGGGACATTAAAAGCAACAATTATCATTTGACACCGTGCTAAGCACTGCCTATGTAGCTTCATTTAATTTGCTCAACAAGCCTCCTATGGTGAGGAGGGCATGCTAATGTCTTTTACGCCCCAGAGAAATTACTCTTGAAGACATTATTTGTCCAAGGTTACTCATCTAGGGAGTGGGCTGGTATTATGGGGGCTCTCTGGCCACTGGACTCAAGAATCCTGGCTAACTCCCTTGTTGTGGAGTATCGGGAGCTGAATTTCTGGTTTTGGGATGAGAGTGATGCTGACAACAGCACTGGAGATTTCTTTCTCTGCTTCCATCATTTGCTTGTGTTTAAGAATGAACACCACTGCTTTCTAAGTGTGCCATGTCTGGAATACTGCTTAAATTTCTAAGTCTTCCACTAGCACAACGGAATTCGAATTACATGCTGCCAGAGCTTTCTCCTGTGATGTTTCTGTAACTTTGTTCTCTGATGTTTTCTGCTTATTTATTGCTATTGTCTTTCGTGTTCTTCTCCCAACCCTTGGCTCTAGAAACTTTAGACATCACGGGGTGGGGGTAGGGGTTGGCAAGAACTTGGAAGGGGAAAAGGAGGAGACCATAGAAAAAAAATCTATCCAGCTTTGTGTACATTTTTAAGTCCAAAAGGTAGCTGCTTTAAGCATATATTTGCTTTTCTTTGGATGCAAAGTTTGCTTTTGCAAGAAAACAAGTGACATTATTGTCTGCGTCAAAATGACAGTAGTGACAGCATCTTTTATTTCCATGGCACCATTTAAAAATAACTTTGAAGGCATTATCTAAGTCATCCGTCCAATATTCCTTTGAGATAGGTAAGAGGTTTTTTTTTTTTATTAGAAAATCCTTTCATATAGTTACAGAATGAGCTTTTCTTTGTTGTAAACCAAAGGCAGCAAGTGGCCCAGAGAGATTTCAACAGCAGGCCACAGGGTGAGCAGTCACTTCCCAGACTGATGATCACAGTTCTTAAAAAAGGAAAGAAAAGCCAGGCTTCTTCCAGGACTTTCAGAAATTCAAGGATATATCTTCCACTTAATATAAATGTGGCCTTTGATATTTAAAGATCCAACATCTTTGTATGTCGGCTGTACATATTTGTTATTTGAATTAGATGGGGTGGAAAGTTCCATCTCATTCCAAATAAATATTTGCTGAAGGAGTGGAGGGATGCTAAGATGGTCATCAGATGGCAAGAATGGCAACCGTGGGGAATTCCATGCAAAGCGGCCGGAATACCAGCCCCAAGTTAATTGTATTGGCAAGACCACCAGCTTTGTGAGCTTTGTTGTGACTAAGCAGCAGCTCCCTGGTTCTCTGTAGATGCTAATGTGCTCACAGAGTGATAGATTCCTATAGAAAAAATTCTCTATAAACAAATATATCAAATAATCTGTTGTGACTATAACTGCTAGTTTTCTATAGAACACAATACTTTCCAAATGTCCTTGAGTGGAGGCACTGGCTTTTAGATTTGTTGGTTAGTCACTGTCGCGAATATTCCCTGACTGTGAAGGCAGTTCATTGGTAATCTGATGATGAGAAGCAGAATTTGTATGGTGCCCCTCATGCTTCTGTTTGGTGCCCACATCTCTAGAAGTCTCATAGATCCCTATGGTTCCAAACCCTCATACGAGTGTTCCAGGGGCCAGGGAGATGGCTCAGTAGAATAAGCGCTTGCCTGGCAAGTGCAAGGGCCTGAGGCCAATCCCGGGTTCTGCCAAAAACAAGAATGTTTCAGTTATACTGTTAATATGCATCCTCAAGTTTATGTGTTGGAAAAGTATTCTTCAAATGTGACAGCAACAGCAAGTTTTTAGGTCAAGTAGGCCATGTCCTTAGGAGTGGAGTAAAGCTGCTATGAAAAAGGCTCACAGAATGGATTTTCTGTCTCTTGCCTTTCTACGTTATGCCATGTAAGAACTTGGCAAGAAGGCCTACACCAGATGCCCATAACTGAATCTTGGATCTCCAGCCTCCAGAATTGTAAGAAATACATTTCTGTTCTTTATAAATTACCCACTATCAGGCATTTTGTTATAGTCAACAAAAAGCACACCAAGACATAACCCCCCCTCAGGGTTTCTAGGCAGTTCCTCTTTATCTTTTCTGTCATCACCTCCACCCTTTCTTCATTAAAAAGTATGAAGACTTCTCTAAGTGGAGTTCAAACTGGTAAGTCCACTCACATGACGGTGTTAGTCATGCCAGGCTTTTGGATTTTTAAAAAAAATAATTAGGTTTATTGGTACATTTTAGGTGCATATAATGGTCACAAGTGTCACAGAGAATTTGTACCTGTACGTGATAAACTTTGATTCTCCTTTCAATCCATCTTTCTTCCTTATTTACAAAAGCTTTGTTTCCAATTTTTCCTTTTTTTTTTAGGTTTTGGATTTTATGAATAAAGAAAATTTTGAATTTTCATATTTTTATTCATCTTATATTACCATCATTTTATGAAATAAAAGATAGTGTAACACCTGCAAATGAATTCAGCACATTAGAGGACAGTTGGCAAATCTACACTGATATACATTTTTAAAAATAGGATCTATATTTAAAAGATTGAATTCAATAAAATTATAATATTCAGCTGTATTTTAAAATTTTGCATGTAGAACTGTCAGCTGAAGAGTGTGCATTGAGGTCAAGAGTGTCCAACATGACCTTGCGACCTGGAAATGTTTTTTAAATAAAGCATGTTGTTGTGAAACATCAAATTTCACATAGAGGAACTTGACAAATATGTAAGGTATATTATTTAACTTGTTCACTCAGTCTGTTATAAGTGGACTGAAAAGTTTAGGGATTAGAACTTCCAAGTTGTCCATTTCGTTGTTACAGTTTCTCACTGTAGGGGATGGTGAGAAACCTATGAAATTCAGCACTGAGGAGGTGTCTGGTTAGCAGATTTCCTGAAAAGAGACCACAGAAGAAGCACCATGCAGCACCTGTTGACATAGTCTGTGGCCCTGGGGTCCCCACTCATGCAGCCTGGAGTCCCAGAATGTCCCTAAGAGAGAGGCTTCAGATTGATAAAATTCCTACAGGCCCTGGTCACAGGCCATCCAGTCTTTGAGAACCCTTTGTGCAAAAACATCTTGAACCTTCCAAGGGCAATTTACATTTGAAGAGCTTACATTAACCAAACAAGTGTCCAGTGGTTTAGTTTTAGTGTGCTCGGGTGTCTTTGGGGAATTTGATAAGAGCCTTAGGCATGCTCTGTAGAAAAATGTCACAAGCCTCTACAAAAACTGACACTTTTGTGTATCGTTTCAGGGGATTTATAGGTTTACAAAACTCTAATAAATAGAAAAAGTGAAACCTTTCAGAATTACAGAATAACTACTATAGACTTGGAACCTTCTCTGGTATTTTTATTCTAAGTTTTTCTTTTGGATACTGGCCATTGAGCCCAGGGCCTCATGGATGCTCAGCCCATGCTCTACCCCTGAGCTACACCCAACTCCTGCTGCAGTTTTAACCACACCCGTGGTAGGCACAAGGCAACCTTGTTCTCAGTGACTCAAGGTCTTAGGTCTTTTCAACTGTACACCTTCCTTCTTATGCAACTAGCTCTAAATTGGATGGGGTATAATTATAATCAAATCCAAACAGAAAGATATCTTTCTTTTTCTAGTCAATTTAAGAATTGCTGAGTTCCAGCAAAATAGTCCCAGTTCTCCTCTTCACAGAAATATATAGAAGAAATTACTGCCTTTTGATATTTTGAAGCCTATTTGGAGTTCAACCACTCAAACCAAGGCCTCCTACCTAGAGAGTCATGAAGAATTCATGTTCCAATATAATGCAATGATAGCACTGGCATTATAATTGCCCATCTGCTAAACTCTTGTCTTGTAACTGTGATGTTGAGAAAATGCAAGCATAGTTAATACTTTTATATTCCCCTGACCTCAGATTCTTCATGTGTAACAAACACATGCATATAAAGCCCTATGGTTGTGTCTGTGATATTTCCATTGGTGAAGAGAATACTAATAATTAAAGAGAAAAAAATAATTAAAGAGAGATCGTGTTGCTTAGTGTGCAGCGTTCATCAGTCATGATATGGAAGCATGCTTTCCTTTCTGTTGCTGGGCTAATGCACATTATCCAGAAGGTGCAGTGAGTGGCTATCTTAGGCTCTTCTTTTTTTATCAGTCTATTCAATATTATCAGGCAGGACTTCTGTTAGAAACACACACACACACACACACACACACCCCACAGATATTACATATTTTTCTTTGAGCATTTATATTGTAATTGTAAAAAAGATACAGCATGATATTTTCACACTTTTTTTCTCCCACTCACTTATAAGAGAATGATAGAGTTTTGGAACATTTTAAAGCATCGGGACTGCAATGACAACCCATCAGCTAAGGAGCCAATATACTTTGGATTGGGTTTCTAATTATTATTCTACTGGATCCACTATACCCTCCAATTTCTGACCCCTTCCACTCTGTTCCTTGGTGTCCAAGAGTGCTGAACACTCTGCTTCACCCTGCTCTCTGGTGCAAACAAGAGGAAGTTTGGAACCAGAATGCATAAATAGAGATTGGATTCTGTTTTGGCTTGGCTCAACATTTTTGGGAGATAAAAGCATAAAAGCCTTGCTTCAGCGCTGGGCTCTCAGTATAACTCAACCTCATCAGGCCTCAGGGTGAATGCTGAATCAGGTTGACTTCAGCTTCCTAGATGACAATGTACCTGGCTTCTCCTAAAGACAGTGACACTATTTTAGGCCTAGTTTAATTTGTTGAAAGCCCTACATAGTTCATTGAGAAATTGAGACAATTAAATTCAAGCTGCCAGCTCAATCCTTGAGAAAAGTAGGACTAAGAAATCACTGCCCATCTCTTGAGAGGAGACCCTATATACCTGAGATTTAGTTATTGTTGGGAACATATTTAATCCTTACTGGAAGGAGGCTTAGTGCTTCATCTATACAGAAAGCCATGGGAGTGACAGGGCTGTTCTATCTGAGATGGGCTAGGTATTCTCCTGTCCTGCTTCTTTTTCTTGGGCATAGACCATGTTTTCCTAGTAGTTCACAATTAAGTTGGAGCTGTTTGAAAAACTTTTAGTTAAAGAAGTGCAGTGGGAAGTGATGGGTGCTATTTTCAGCTATAAACATTGAAAACCCCTTTATAATTGTCCACATACCTTCTTCTGGGATGTGATAGAGATGAGCGTTTGTGCTGTGTAAATGAGAGCCCTTTAGGAGATTTGATACACAATGATTATGAGAAGAGTAGAAAGCAAGTGTGAAGCCATTGAGTTGTTGGGCTTTTTGGTGACAGAAGCTAGTACTACTTAAAAAAATGACACTTCTGCATTACCTTAAATAATTCTTTAACACCTCTCATACAGAAAAGTTGAAATCACCATCTTAAGTTCTTCATCTAGATTAACCAGCTGTCAGTAGTTTAGTTTGCCACATTTCCTATATTTTTATTTATCTATTTATTTTCTTCTGAACTTTTGGATGGAGCCACAGACATCAAGATACTTTTTTTTTTTTTTTTTTTCCAGAACCAGGGATTGAACTCAGGACCTTGTGCTTGTCAGGAAAGCACTTATTCTACTGAGCCA
>NDGN011485108.1:0-21365 GCA_002564285.1 Tympanoctomys barrerae
ATCACTACGAGTCTGATCTAGTAGTGAAACCCTGAACACCCTGTAGACCCTTTCCTAAAATACCAAATTAAAAAAAAAAGGATAATAGATAGATTTTTAAAAATTCTTTTGTCTTACTACAAGGCCTCACTACAGAGCTCAGACTCATAGTGATCCTCCTGTCTCAGCCTCTCCAGTGCTAGGATTACAGGCAAGTGTCACCATACCCGATTTTGGGGCTGGCAAGGGGTGAAACTCAGGACCTTGCGCTTGTCAGGCAAGCACTTAGACTGCTAAACCATTTCCCAGCCCTTTGTTTTAATGTAGTAAAATAGATATAAAACTCTGGTTGTTATTTTGGGATATTGATGTCATGAATTATATTCTTTTTTATTGTTTTATATTTTCATATATAATAGAGATGAGTTATATTTTATAAAACCTATGGATTTTTTTTTTCTTCAGGGCCCATGTAGTGGTCAATACATCATTTCAACTTTGCTGGATGACCGCCATGGTTCCACACCCCGGGACCACGGGAGCCCCCCTGCACCACAGGGTAGGGAGGGCTCACCCCAGAGTGACTCAGCACTTATATTGTATATAAAGGGATTGAGGAAGGCTTCTGCGCACCACGTCTTTGGAAGAGTTTGATCAACACAGCGGCATCACTTCAGAGGAGCTCAGATCTTCACCACAGCCGCCACCACTTCCTTGGAGGAGACTGAGTCCTCACAATAGGCATGGAAGGAGGTAAGAGAGGCTTGATAGACTCCGTAGCTGCTCCTCCTCCTCTGCTCTTAGTTGTTTTCTGTCGCCATGAAGACCTGTCTGCCTTGGAGCCAGCAGAGTATGGACTGAAACATCCACTAACTGTGAACTAAGTAAACCTTCCTTCCTTAATTTTGAGTGTTGGGTAGTTTGTCCCAGCAATGAATGAAAAATAACTGAGACAGCCCAGCTTCTATGTTCTCAAAATAAGTTCCTATCAGGCCAAGCCTCTCACCAATAACATGGAAACCATGGGGTAGGAGAAGCAACTACCAGAAGAATTTTGCATGTTTTGAGAGAGATTTAAAACTTGGCAGTAACAGTTCAGGACCTGTCTTTCTTGCTGGCTTTGAAGTTAGGAAGACCACAGTGACACTGTGCAGTCCCGTAGTGCAGAGCATGTAAGATTCTTAATAAGTCCAGCACATCTCCCTCCACAGCAGATGGACACCATGCCAATCACAACTTCTGTCAGTCAAAATCCTGGAAGAGGAGGGATAAGAGGGGAAGCCTCTGTTCTGAGTGTACCGTTAGATGTCATCCCTGAGCCAGAAGGGCCAGCACCGCAGGTATGGCCCCATCTGCTCTAGGAAGCTTGCACTAGTGAAGGAGGTTGGTGATGCTGCTTTGTATAGGTAAGAATGGAGGAGTTCTTCTGCCTATCCACACTAATCACATCTTAAAACAAAAGCACAAAACTTCTTAGAGAAGAGAAGGAGGAGGAGGAGAGAACGAGGAGGAGGACAAATAAAGCTTTATAACAGTACACTCACAATGTATAGGCGTCAAAAAAAATCTGCCTTGACATTTGAAGCACCAGAAATAGATGAGCCAATTTCAATAAAAATAACCAAAAAAACGAAGTAAAACAAAACAAACCCAAAAGCAGTTTGTAATGTGACCTAAGTGGCCTACTTGTCAGGCAAATATTTAAAAGCATTTCTTTCCTATGTTTAGGAAACTTAGAAACTCAGGAGAGAAATAAAAATATCAAACATCTTATTCATGTTCTAGGACTAAAAGAAATAAAACATAACATTTTTACATAATTAAATATACCTTAGGAGCAGAATGGAGACAGTGGAATGAAATGTTAATCAGCCTAAAGATGCATCAAAATAAATTACTTGATCTGAAGACAAAAATTAAAAAGATTCAGAGCAATAGAATTGAACTTCAGAGACACATGGGTCAAGATTACTTTATCTAAAATGAGTGAAGTGGAGAAGAAAAGGGTGGAGGGGAAACAAGGGAAAACCATCAATGATAAAACGTCCAAAATATCAACTTCAGTGAAGATGTAAATTCATATATTGCAGAAGTTCAATAAACCCTATAGAAGATAAATTTGAAGAAAATTATACCAAGCCATATCAGCCTCAAAACTAAAGATGCACCCTTAAATACAGAAGAAAATGATGGTCTATAAGGAGTGGGTGGTTGATTCAGTGACATTGAGACCTTCTCACATAGAATGCATTCTAAGACAGTAGTCCTGTTTTTAAGATGCTTAAAAAAGAAAAAAATAACAATCCACATTTCTATTTGTAATGAAAATAGCCTTTTGAAAATATTGTTTGATGAAACAAAAGTAAGATAGCTTGTAAGCAGTGAGCTTCATAAAAAGAAACCATTCATATCATGATACTAGAGAAAAACAGCATCCAACTCAAATCTTAAGGAAGAAATGAATCAGAAATGATAAAGGTCTACATTAACATAGATGGCACAATTTCCCCTCCTCGTTTCCTTAGGAAATATATGACTATTTAAATTAGACATATAAACACATGCCTGACTTTGTCATATGAAATATTCTTGATTGACCTCGTATAAAGCAGACAGTCTACACAGAAAGGATGTCTAGGGTTGATGAATTCCTACCGAATCAAGACTTGAATCTTTGAAAGATCAAAAAACTAATAAAAATTTAAGTATCCTAAGCAAGGAAAAAAGAGGACATAAAGCCCCAACATCAGAATAGAGAAAAAGACTCATCACAGACAATGAAAGTCAAAAGTTACCACTATAGTTAAAATGATACTACCTCATCTCAACAAATTCAACAGTTTATATGAAGTGGACAAATTTTTTGAAAGTATAACAAAACTGCCCTAGGATGAAAGAGAAAATCTGAGGATAAATACTTGCTAAGTAAATTAAATTTTTATGAAAATTGTTTACACCAAGAAAACCCACTAGGTCAGATTTTGTTTACAGCAGTGAATTCTATCACTTAGAAAGGATCATCGATATCATACAGAAGCCTACAGAAAAAAAAAAGAGGATGAGAAACAAACTTGTGTGTGTGTGTGTGTGTGTGTGTGTGTTAGAAAGAAACTGGACCCAGACTCTATACTCAGAGCTGCAGCCCCACCCTTTTTTAATATTACTTTTTACCTTAAGATAGGTTCTCACTTAGCCTGTAAGTTCTCCACTGACACTAGAATTTGGGACCCTCTTGCTTCAGTGTCTCGAAGTGTGGAGATTACAGATATGTGCCACCATGCTTAACTTCCAATTAATTTTTTAAAGATGTTCCCACAACATGACACTAGAATGCTAACAAATACACTACCCAAAAAATGAACAAAATCACTCATGAACAGAGATGCAAAGATTATATAGAAACACTAGCAATTAAAATGCACAAAATATGCAATCCACAATAATCATTTACAATAAATGAGATTTATTTAGACATATCAAATTATTTTAATATTCAATAATTCATCAATATTAAAAGAACATAAGTTAACTTCCATCACTGAGGATTGACTATGTCCTTATCCTCATGGCCACTGACATTTAGTCCTATGACATCTATGACATAAAGATCAATGATGTTCTGTAATCTTAAGTATGGGAAGGGTTTCAGAGAAGCATTCTCAGCTTACTGATATTGTCTATTAGTAATTATACTTGTGAATTGCCCCAGGTTGCAGCAGAGCTTGGCTGGGTTTGAGGAAGTGTAAAGGGCTCAAAGATTAAGCACAGTGTGCTTCTACCATGCTTCACACATAGGCCAGCAGTGATCTGGGCCACAAAGAGTTCTAGGGTAGGGGCTCTGCACCATATACAGCCCATGCCTGGGGCAGCCAGACAATTTTCAGTGTAGATCCTTCTGGATTTCTTGAACTTCATGCTCTGTCTATAATAACGTTGGCCCATAAATATACATTGGTTAAGCCTAATTAATTTCATTATTTATTATGTTTGGGAAATATAAGAGAAAAATGTGATAATTTGAATTAATACAGAAAAAAATATTGAACAAAACTGAAATGAGTGAGGAAAACTTTCACAAAGTCTAACTAAAGGGCTATTGTTCAACCTCCTGACAATTATCTACAAATAACCTATTATTTAAAAATGAAAAAATTACTTGTCCATAAGAGGAAGAGTGAAATAAAGAGTTTAGATTTACCAGCTTTGTTTAGCATTATAATCGAGGTTCTGACTTTTTTAAGACACAAAAGGGAGAATCAAAGGGGATAAGGCTGGCAAAGGCTAAATAAATTCTTCTTATTCCAAGATCATTTTATTGTTACACATAATAAATTTAAGAAATGAATAGAACTAGTACAGTGAATTTTAACAGGCCTCAGATTTAAATAAAAAATATAAAAGTTAATATGTTTTCATTTCCAACAACTAGAAACTGAAATAAAATTATAACTTACAGTAACTTCAAGAAATAAAAAAATACTCAGAAAAAAATACAGATGTGCATGTTATTTGCCTTAAAAAACCACAAAATAGTGCTGGGGCTATGAAAAATGACCTAAGTGAGTTGAGAAAAATATACTGCTTTCCAAAATTGAAAAGCTTGGTGTTCCCTCTCAAATTTATTTAAGTGTTCAAATTAGGTGCAATTAGAAAGCTACCATGGTGTTCTTGTGTAAAATAAGTTCATAATTTGAGAAGCTGGCTATGAAGTGTATGTGCTAGTTCAACGAAGGTAGAAGAATAATTTATTAAAAAGGAGAACCAGGACCAAACATATACGTTACTTGATTTCAAAACTGTGTAGGTCTGGTGAAAGAACAGACCTACAGATAAACAGAGCAGAAGAGAGAAATGAGGAACAGATTCCATACACGTGCAGGCAATTGATTCACAGCAGGGAGGGAGCTCTTCACAACAAATTATGCTGGAACAGCTCAACATGCTTGTGAAGAACAAGGTCCCCCACACATCACACGACATAGAGCACCTACTAGGAATGGTGCACACAGCTATGGATCAGTCTAATGGAGCAAAAACATTGCGTTGACTTAGAAAATTAAAATAAAGTCATAGAATAGCAAAATATATTTTAATATATAGGCATAATATGTAAATAGCATATATGTATATATTTCAGCAATATTAAAAAGATTCAATATTTAAAAGGCAAAAAATTTTAAGACTGTCCACAGTAGGGGATACTGAAATGGTGATAAAGATGGCCCACATGAATCATAAGAGAAATTCTGGCTGAAATCAAGAGGCATCTAGCTATCTATCTAGCTAGCTAGCTATTTGATAAAATACTCAGAATAGCAATATATATATATATATATATATATATATATATTTTAATATTAGCTACAAAGCAGTTTCATAGTGGAGAAAAATGGTCACCACCAGGTGTGGATGAAGATATCCAACAATAGGAATTAGTAAAATGAATGGCGCATTAACTTTGGAAAACCAATTGTAATTTCTGTAAAAGCTCTATATTCATCTACTATATGAGTGAACATTCTTAGTCTTCAGCAGAAAACATCCGCACAGTACTGTATAGGACTATTCATAGCAGTTTTATGCTTAAGGGTCAAGACGACAGCCCATCAAATATGCATCTACAGGGGTGGAGAAGTAAAATTCAGTTGATGAATGATAGTGAAATTTTACTTATTGATAAAAACAGCAAGTTACTCACATACAGTGTACATTTGACAATTCTGCTGAGTAAAAGAAATGAGGTGGGAAAAGACATATTTCTATTTACACTAAATTCCATAAGATACATATTAGCATACACTGATAAAAAGCATATCCTTGCTTGCCTTTGGGCAGAGGGGCATGGACTACAAGGAAATAACTGGACAATGGTACTTGGAGTCATAGACATTGTGACTTAAACAGTGAAGATATTTATCAATTTGGATTCAGTTGTACAGTTTACACAGATAGAGATTAATATGTGTCAATAATACGGTGTTGGTAGGATTGTATCTTCAACATTGAGGAATGTATCTTACTGTATATTAAACTGTCATATATTGTAGCTAAGGGAAAAGTGTTTTGTGCATGTACAATTAATAAATTAACAGAACAAATAAAAACTCAAAAGCAGGTCAACAATTTCAAGTAGAAATTGGTGTATATGAAAATGACACCTCAAAAATTGGTGGTAACAATGTAGCACTCTTCATAAATAATGTTGTGATTGAGGATCACCATATGGAATAAGGGTAGATTTGATCTTTTCTTCACACTTTACCGTATGATGTGAGATAAGATATTTTAAAAAGAAGTGACTGAATTCTTCTAGAGCTCCAGAGAAATTTTTGTGACTCAGAAATCAAATAAGAAATAAAGAATAGAATGATAAATTTGACTACAATAAAAAAGGTCATTGTAATAAAAAATAAAGAAGAAAGATACATCACAGGAGAAGTTTGAAACTTATATTGCTGATGAAAGATGCACATCTTTAGTGTCGACTACATACATATGTGGAGCACACAGTCAAGTAAGACCAAGAACATGCATGGAACATGGACCAGAGCCATGAATTATCAGTTTGCAGAAATTAAAAGCAAAATGGCCCCCAAACACAGAAAAATGTACTAAGTGCATTCATAAAAAGAAAAACACAAATTAAATCTACCCTCAGATACGAGTTATCGGTCATCAGATGAGCAAAATAGCAAACAAAACACCTAAGGCTAAATAACATGCTGTATTGAGGCTGCAACAACCAGGCACCATCATTTACACTTGGTTATACAATTAAATACTTTCAAGTATAAAAAGGAAATTAGTAAAGTTGCTTTGGAATACAGTTTGCCAATTTCTTACCATGATAAAGGTAAGCTAATCGCAGCATCCGGCAGTTGCGTATCTAGATATTTACTCCAATGAGTTGAAGACGTAGATCCATAAGAAAACCTGCACACGAATCTTTATAGAAATTGCATTCACAATTGCTGCAACTCAGAAGCAACCCAGATGTTCTTCTGTAAGTGAATGAATAAACAAACTGTAGTGCATGGATGCAAGGGGGTGTTAGTACTCAAAAGAAAGGAAGAGCTACATAAACCAGCTTTTAAAAGGCTATAAATTGCAATTCAGTTAATTTAAAATTTTACGAAATATCAGTTGCACTGGGAATATGAGATAGAGGCTTAAAGGATGTATAGATGAAGTACAGGGGGGTTGGAGACAACAAACCCAAGCTGTGCAATACAGTAATGGTGGATATATAGCACTGTATAATTGTTACAACCTACAGGATATACAATATAAATGTCAGCCTTAATCTGGACTGTGATGTTCAGCTCCAAATAGTGTATCTATATCAGTTCTTCACTTCTAATAAATGCACCATACAAAGCAAGGTGCTAGCAAGGAAAACTGGTGGAGGTAGAAAGAAAGGGCTAAGTGCAAGCTCTGTTTGTTCAAGTAACTTTTCTGTAAGTATAAAACGTTCTGCAAATATCCGTTCAAAGCCTATCAGGCTAAATGATGGCGAATGATTTGGTATAAGTAAGGGTAGAGCTGGGCATAGGAGATATAGTAGCTGGGGTGGAGGGTAGAAGGGATGAGAGCCAGCCAGAGCTGGAGTGGCCAGGAGTGCTACAGAGAGAAAGAGGTCCCTGGGCAGCATCTGCAGTGGGTGAAGCTATGCACACTCCAGGAGTGAAGGCCAGGATGGGGAAGAGAAGTCCCTGATGACCACCCTCCTGGGTAAGAGAGTCCTCTGATGTTTTAGAAAGGGCAAAATGTCCAGTATCACCAGAATGGCTTAATATAAGAATTTTTAATAATATCCAAGGTACCTAACACAAGACTCTCAGCCTGAGCAGATCAAAGGAGCCAGCGCTCTCCTTCTGGAGTGTTGCCCTGTGCCCTGTGATGCAGACTGTCAAACTGCATGGAGAGATGCTTTTGTGTTCTCAGAAGGGGGACCATGGGGAACCGGGCGGCAGGATGGGCACAGCTGTGGCCACTCCTCTGTAGGCTTGCCCTACACACCACAGGAGCATGTGGCCTCTTCCCCAACATACAGACTGTGTGGTTTCTTTTATTTCTTACCAAACTCAGCATCGCCACCTCAGACTCCTATTATTAAACTGAAGGAGACATATGATTTTAAACTAGAAACTCCTCAATAACAGCAAAAAAATGAGTAGTGATTTCAGGTCATTGCTGTCTCTAGCTCAGCAACAGGGAAAATAACTGTTTTCATTTCCAGCATACCTGGGGGTACAAGCAGGTGGAAGAGAAGAAAAGGAACAAATGTAGTAGTCTCTACAGTTTCCCCTCGCTGTCTTTCTGGTATGAATACCAGAGGTCCGTTTCTGATTATAACAGGACAGGTGCACCTTAGAAGGATTTAGTTTGGCAACTGCCATGAGTTTGCCAAAATTTTTAAATAGGCCCAGCATATAAACAAAACACCAAAATAGACCTCCCTACTGGTAAGTGGCATTAACTCAACTTCTGTTTATATCCCATCACCGCTACCCAAGCTGAAGTGCTCACTGGAGTTACCTACTTGCCTTTCTTTGCTTTGGAAAACAATAGCTGTTTCCTAACAGAGCTCAGAACAATTAAGCAAGTTAGTGCATGTAAAATATTTGCCACAGGGTCTGGCACAAAGGAAATCTTCAGTAAGTGCAGTTTTAAAATGAACCTGGGCATGTGCTACTCTTCACTGTCATCAACAAAGTAATAAGGAAAGGGGGAAGAAATGTTTCTATGGAGCCAGACAAAGCTTTATATAGCTTTTCAGAGGGATTCCCAAATTACTGTCCTTGTCACTTGTGCCCCACGAAATATTAATAGCTGTTCCATGGCTATTAATCAGTGAAAATTAGTTAATAACATCCAAAATTGGTCTTTTTAACATTTTGAAGCCTGAAATGGGCATCAGAAGGCTAAGTCTGGCAGCAATAGGAAAGATCTCTAGGAGGTCCGGAGGGGACACAGGAGGTGACAAAGGGTACTGGCCCAGAAATGGCAGGAAGGGGATGAAAGTGAGCCATACTGGAAAGGCTGAAGGGACTGAAACTGACCCTCTGCACTGACAGGTTCCACATCCGTGGATTCAGACCAGAGTACATCAAAAGTATGTTTAGATGTGTCTGTACTCAGCACATATAGACATTCTCTTCTTGGTAATTCCTTCATAAGTAATGTAATATAACAGTTATCTTCACAGTGCTTATGTT
The DNA here is from genome assembly GCA_002564285.1 of Tympanoctomys barrerae. Taxonomy (NCBI): domain Eukaryota; kingdom Metazoa; phylum Chordata; class Mammalia; order Rodentia; family Octodontidae; genus Tympanoctomys; species Tympanoctomys barrerae. The sequence continues at coordinate 9,198 of NDGN011485108.1, forward strand.
ATACTAACTACCATGAGTAATTTGGAAACCAGGGATATGGATACATTGCGTGGAAATTCTGGGCCATTTTATGTAAGGGAGTCAAGCGCCCACGGAGTTTGGTATGCACGGGGATCCTGGAACCTGTCTGCAGCAGTCACTACAGGGGGACAGTAGCTGATGCCACGTAAAATGTCAAGGATGCAAAGACCAGAGAGCTAAGAGAGTTTCTCTTGTCCTCGGTATAGAGTAGCAAAATTGAAACAAGGGAAATCTGAATAAAGCTTCATTTGTTTCAATAACTTGTTTTTGACTGACCATAACAATCACTAACTTAGGAGGTGTGGATAACACCTCTCGTGCATGGGTTGTGATAATGGTTGCCTGGGTGACTTGTCAGAGACTTGAAATCCTTTTCTTTTGAAACCCCCAACTTTTCCCTTCAAGTTGCAAAAGTGGATGCTGCATGACCTTTTGACATCAAAGGGCCCATAGTTACACATTTTGATTACACATTTATACACTGATTACATACCTGCAACTGCCTTTCCCCACACCTTAAACTATAACCCCATTACTTTAAATCACAAGCATCTCCCAACCTCTCTAAGAGACAAGTTTAAAACTTAGGTCTCCTACTTTTACACTAGGGAAAAGTAAGGCTGGATTTCCTGCCATTTTCTCTGCTATACCTCTCTGTTCCTGGACTTACTGGTAATATGCCAGCTTCAACTTTAAACTATCAAAATAACTATGAAAAAGCCTAATCCCTTTGTTGAACCAACCATGTTAACTTCACACACGTAACCTTAGCATTAGTCTGAATTTTTGCTGTGATTACTGCTAAATGTGTTTTGAGTGTGGTCGCGTGTTTGAAGCACAAGAGAACAACATTTTCTGTTTTTTATGAAAAGTCAGTCTCTCAGGAAGTTGGTTGAGCACAGAAAAGATATGGCACTACTTTAATAGCCTTGAATGGCCACCTCTAAGAATGGGTCATGTGGTTCTAGGGGACTCGAGTATCAGTAAAATAAAGAAAACTTTAGACCTTGTTATTGATAATCAGATTTGTACATTAATTTTTTTAAACAATGCTAGAAATAATGTGTGCTTTGTTGACAAAGGACTGATTGGCAGGCGACAGCGATTTTCCACTTACTTTGAACCTCCTGAATGACCTTCAGTACCAGAACACATCCAATAGTGTCTGTGAGAATCGGTTTAATGAAAATTGTATCACCAACGAGGAGATTTTTGAATAACAAAAGTGAAGCACTCACCCAAAGGACCTTACAATTTCACTGTTTTCTTTCTAAATATATCCACAAGTCCTATGCTATAGGGGTGAGCATTAGAAGTTGTGTGATTCAGGTGCTGAGATTCACACTCAGACTTCACACCTTCTCTCTAAAACTGAGTGCTATTTCCGGTTGTTGAAGCAGTAATAAAGATCCCCACCTCATAAGGTTGCACTATAAAAGAGGGCACCTATCCCTACCAGCATTGAAGGAATTCAGAAGCAAATTACAGCAACGGACGGGGCCAGGGCTTCTAATTGTCAGGAGAGCAAATGATTTACGCAGTTCCCTCTGGAGGTAAAACTGGCAGAACCTGCGTCTTCGCCCCTCGCTGATTCCTAGGGGTCCGGCCAACCTACTCCGTCCTTCTTCCTGTAAGAACCATTAAAGGGAAAATCAATTAAAGCATAACGTCACAATGCATTGGGCTACACCCTAACCCCCTGTAATAGGACAGAGTGTAAATTTAGAGCATACGCATGTGGCTGGGTGAAGGAGACCAGAAGCATGGGGAAGACCCTTGAGTAATTAACGGCAAGCGCCACAAGCAGCGCGGGCAGGCTCTGGGTTACGCTGGAGTCTGCAGTCGCCCGCATTTCTGCCCACCTGCAGGACAGTCCCTTCATGAAAATACAAAACGATAATTACTGCAGGACAAACATGGAGCAGGCGTTGCTCAAGTGCAGGGACACGCAGAAGTGGGATTTTTTTCCCCATGCACCTTGCATCCAGGCAGCAGGCAGCAACTTCAAAGAATGTGAAACCAGAGCTCTAAAAATCCTTCCGTCCCTACGACCCATAAGTCGCAAAAAGAAACAGACACAGGCGAAGTTCTGAGCTTGTTTCTAGAGGTTTCCCCTCCTCTCTCCTTTAAAGGTAAACAAAACCGAAGTCACAGCAGCGATTGGCTTCGTCGACAGCATATGGAATAAATTATGCCTAATGACCGTCTTTAAGCTGCTCTGCGGCGCGGATGGTGCTCTGAGCAGAGCCGCGTTTGCCAGCCGGACTCCCTGAGTCCCCTTAACTGCATGAATGGGAGAGGAGAGCGCGCGCCGGCTAATTGAAAAGGGGGAGCATTTTGCAAACACCATTACATGAAATGTGAGAAGTTAGCGCGGCAGGAACGCGGCAGCACCGGGGTCGGCGGCTGACTGGGGTGCACGGTGCCTGTCAGAGCAGCGCGCTCAGGGGACGGAGCTGTCGCGTGGCCGGCCGGCGCCGCTGCTGGCCCGGGTTGGAGGACAGGACTATCGGCCGCATCCTTCTCTTACCCTTCCAGGCTAGGACCGCAGGCGCTTTTGCCACTTCCACAGCTGTTTGTCTGGTTAAATGAATTCAAGGAGCGCATTGGATTTTAGAAACAAAACAAAACAAAAACAAAACAAGAGGCAGGGAAGGAGGAAGAAAAAGGAGAAAAAGACCAAAAAAATTTTTAAAAAAAGAAGCAAAATACAAAAAGGAGAATGAATAAATTGTGCATACAAGAAATTTTTTTAATTAGTCTGATTTTCTATAAGGCATGGTAATGTCCATAAATGCCTGTCATCATTTTTATACACCAGCATAGGACATAAGGACAAACTTCCTCAGTGGAAATTAATTATATTTGCAGGGAACATTTGACCCTGAGGGTCCTATTATCCATTTATTTCAAATCTTAATACGAATGTGCCTTTCTTTATTCAACCTTATTTACTGGAAAATTAGCACACAGTCAAAAATTTATATTTACAAAAGCAAGTATCAGATTGAGAAAGAAAGCAAAGGAAATGCCCTCTTTTCTCTGGTCTTTATTAGTAACAGCTCCTAAGCTTTGACCGACATACTGCACTGAGCTGAGAAAAGTCAAAAATAATTTTGAGTGTAGATCAAATTTTGCTTGAAGAATAAAATATGCAATCTATTTGACTAGTCTTCAGTTTCTAGTAGCTACTATCCTAAAAATGTGTTGGACGTGCCACAACTTCTGAGAAGGTTAGCTTGGGGATTCTACGTAGGGTGTATGACTACATCTAAAATAGTTTCCACAGGCGTGATGGACAGTGGGGTTAAGATAAGAGGAGTTACAAGTGAGATAGTTCAAGCTCCCTATCTGCGGTCCTTAAGTCGTGTAACTTTAAGCTCAGAACTTAACTTCTCTGAGATTCAGGGTCTTTATCTCTAGATTATGAACAAGAAAGCCCACTTTGTAAGGGTAAAAGGAACAGAGGTGTAGAAAGCTCTATTGGGCTGAGTGCCTTCCACACAGTCAGTATCCAGCTCTTAGCTTTTCTTTTTTTAAATTAGCAGTGGTATCAGTACTATTTAGAAGGTAAACGGTGGCTGTCTTCTGCCTTTAATCTAGACATATTTAAGTGCCCCCAAATGACCAAATACACTAATATAGTCGCCTACATTTCAGGCAACAAATCTAAGTGGCAGACAGTAGTTCTCATTTGCCTAGAGATAATGTAAATTCTGTTAACAGACATGACACTTACCCCAAAGTGCATCTATATAGTGTGCTTGTCCCGGGGGATATAGTGTATACGTGACTCGATGCATCTGCTACTGTTGTAATTGGGAACCAGGAAAGCCACTGCTGTGCAACAAGAGAGCTGAGGCTCTGTCCAATGTCAATGAAGGGGGATCAGGCTGACATTTCCAGGATAACGTTAGCCAATTAGACAGTGGAAGTACAGATGCGGAGCTCAGAAGAACCTGTCATGTGCTTGGGTAGCTAATGGGGAAAGGAGGAAGTCACCAAACAGAAAAGCAAACAACAGAGAACTAGGACTGTAAAAGCTGTAAACAGCAGCATAGGAGGGAAGTTTCAGCTAAACCGGCGGCAGAGGAACTGTTGTAGAGGGAGCTGCCTCGGTTACCCACACTTGCATGGGGTTCCCTATTGCAGCCGAGATTTTATGGATGTCCCGCTGACAGCTTAATGAAAGAAGGCTACAAATCATTTCAGAGGCAACAAGGGTTGCTAACTAACCCTTCCTGTGCTACCACACACACACATACAAAAAAAATTTTTTTTAGAAAAAAAGTCTATGCTCTCCCAATGAGGTTTTTCAAAAATGAATTATGCCATTAAGTGCCAAGAAGAAAATTAGCTATGAGCTTTTAAATTTAAAATGATCCCCTTTTTAATTGTAAAACAGTGGCACTTAACTGCTATTGATCCTGCTGAGACACATTAGGGAACAGGGTCACCATAACTGTTAATATTCACTGCTTAGTAAAAGAGCATCAAAGGACATTTTAATGTCACAGACTTTCTCGGGGAGTTTTTAAAGAAGGTTTGAATCAGCCAGCCTATGAATGAAAAGGACATGAGCCAGACAAATGTAGAAACAAACGTGATAGCAATTTTCTGCTAATCAAATTGTAACTCAAGATTGATTTTTTGGCAAAAGTTTATGTCATATAGATTTCCAAGGCTGGTCGACATTTAAAAGTCAAAGTATATATTTTCTATAGACTAGGACTTTGCAGATCATTGTCCAATAGGGAATTTTTGTTTATTTTTGAGCATATAAATGTAAGAGAGAGCTTCCCTTCTGGGGAAGACTACTCTACATTCGCACACTGGAGACTAAGGAATGTGAAATGTCAGTGGCATTTTTATTTCGGTACGTAGAATCTGTCCAATGCTTTGGAAAATTTTATTGGAGGAGGCAATAAACGAAGGTGAGTGTTCAGTTTTTGAAAAGTAAAAGTTACATTTTTAGAACATATTCGGAGGTGATTTTTGTCCTTTTGCCAAGATTGGAAAATACTGAATTTTTGGCATTGTCGCCTTCCAGCCCCTAGAAGTTTTACTCACTTCAGTCTATGACACTAAGACACCGAGCTGCACAAAGATTTTCGCTGCTAAATGTAAAACTCTCCTATTTCAAAGCCCTCCGTGAGAGCCAAAGAGAAATGTAAAGGAAAGTAAATGGACATTTCATCGAACTCGAAATCCTGGTACTAGTCTGTATTTCGGAGTAAATCAATTCTTCCTTTTTTCCAGCACACATTGTTCACTATGCCAAGGAACTGTAGCTAAAATGCTACTATCGGTATCGACGTGTATTTCTCTTAGTTTTCTACACAATCCTTTTTCAGAGTGCTACTTTCTTGGCAAATAAAAACTTACAGGGTAGCAAAAGGAAAGTAAATTTTAAAATAATAACTGCTTCTATGCATAGTTTGCTATTTTACTGTATAAAATAAAATATCTTACTGTGCGTAGCATCACACATAAACCATGCAAAGATGGGAGGCCAACAGAACGTATTCATTCCTATAGCCAAGCAGCAGATTACAGTAAAACTCTTAGCAAAATTAAGGAACTAACCTACTAAAATCTTACAACTTCTAATAAATAGTTCCAAGGAGGACACGAGTAAAATACTATAATTTCATAATTCTGGAGAAATAAACCAACCCTTTTTAAAAAGAGTATAATTGTAAATACTTCATAATTTATTTACAATAGTGCATTAAGGGAAATAGATCAAAAATTTCATATTTTTATAGAAAATTCTAATCCATGCAGCCTGTGTCCTGGATTCACTTTATGAAAGCAAAGTAGCTTTGGAATACACATATGTAAATGAAATCTCCGCTGGGGGCACATTAAAAATGTGTTACAGAGAGAAAGTACATGGATAGTGCATATCAAAGCAGGAAGAGGGGTTTCGGGAATGCTCATTTCAGAGAGATTAAATTATAGAAGCAATTATAAATAAACCCTAGCCTTGGAGCTGTTACTCTACGTGGATAGGTAGAGACTGGTCTGGAGATTACGGCACAGAAGGATGAATCAGATGTGGGATCATTTCCACCATGTCATGGAAATGAGAATCCCAAATCCACAAACATTCCTGGCCTTGACCTCACAACAATGAAAACGGTAAATATTTGCACTTTCTAGAAACATTAATACATTTTTAGAAACCATCTAAGAATTAAAGGGAAAAATCAATGACAAGTACAGAATTAATCATGAATGGAAGTATTTATTTAGAATAAGACAAGAAATCACAAGAAGTTATTTGGAGTGTGAAAATCCAGGTCCATTCATCTGTAGGAACTTTAGACTATTTGCTACAAATGCCTTCGGAACAGTGGCTCCTTGTAACCCATCACCTTCCTCTTCATCTACAGAGGATGCAAATCCCCAGGGTTCAGAACTCACCAGGGTCCACATGAGGGAAGACACTGAGCTCAAGCTTTTCAGGAAATCTCCTTGTGTCATGGAGAACCCATAAAGAACCTTTGGCTGGTTAACTTCTATGGTTATACATTTGGCTCATTCCATGCAAGACACTCAGGCAAGATTCTGTTGAAAAGCCCGCATCCGTCCCTGGAAACCCCTTGCTTCCGGGAAGGGGTTTCCTACAGCATGGGCTGTGGCCTTGTATTTCTGCTCTTCATTCCTGCAGGCTCAGCCATGCCTTCCCCACAGCCCCTGCAGACAGAATTCCTCTGTCCTCCCATGCCACGGCCGTGTAGTTTTCATGGCCATTGGCAAGTTAGACAAGGTGTGCTCCCTGAGATGTTTATATGGGTCTTCGTGGCGCCAACATCCCAGATCATGTTTTTCCAATGTCTGATAGTTTGGCACCATCTGGTAGGTAGCAGCTTTAGGCCCAGTCGGGGAGTTACAAGTCTAAGGATATGAATTGATTGACCTGAACCCACTGCTGATGAGAGTCAGGAAGTTACACACCTCTCTATCTGGTCTGACAGGTCAATAACATTGAATTTGCACCTCAGAAGTGGAACATTATTTAAAAAACAATCAAGTTGCTTCAGTAGCTGACAGCCAGCCGAGAGAGTGGAGGAGTGTGATAAGGGTGTGAACTGTCCATTCCAGCCACCCAGACAGGAAAACTGAGAGCATCAGAGAGGAGAAGCTCACAAAGCCTCATCTTGTGGCTGAGTGCAGGGGGAGGGATGACAGAGGAACAGCAGAGAAGGCTGGACGGAAGGCAGTGATGAGACACAGATGTCAGAATCCAAGAAGTGAGCTGTAGGGTTGTCACATAAATTTAAGGATACTTGCATTCCCAATTCAGACATACTTCAACAGTTTATTAGCATAACTATACCCAAATATTTCATAAGGATATATTTATATTAAATGTCTTTCATTATGTATCTGAAATTAATATTTAACTATACCTTTTATGTTTTATTTGCTAAATCTGACATCATGAAGTAGAAGTGTAATTTTTAAAAAGAGACCCTAAATTACCAGGGACCATTCAGTTGGAGAAATACAAAACCATGCCAAACTAGTTAAAATGAAAATAAAAATAAATGTTGCACAAATGGATAGCCAATTGCTCTTTTATAACAATGCTGACATAATTCATTTAGAAAAGAAAAAGGTGCTGGAACACCTGAATATTTTTATGGAAAGCATAAAACTTGACCCTTAACTTACACAGTGCACAGAAACTCATTTGAAATAGATATTAGACCGAAATGTAAATGCTGAAATTCTAAAGTCCCCAAAGGCAAACACAAAATATCTTCATGACAGAGAATGGGCAGAGATTCCTTCAGATGCAAAATAGAAACTGAACATAAAAGAAGCTGGATAAGTTGGTGTTTTAGATGGAGCTCCCAAGGGGCATAGCCTGAGGTGGTAATTCTTCTGTGAGACATTTATTGAGTGAGTGTTTGCAAAAGACATCTGTTCAGATATAAAGGGAGGAGATAGGATAAAGGATGGAGAGTCCAAAAAAAAAGTGGGGTCAACTTGAGTACAACCTCCAAGAGACAGTAACACCTCAAGGTTGCCCCAGGTGGAGGTCAGGAGATAGGCCCTCTGCACTCCCATATCAGCTAGTCATCTGTCTGAGCCACTCTGGAAAAGAGCATGCCCTCATGGCTATTTCTAGATGGCATGGATCCCTAAGGATAAGGCCAGTCCTTCCGTGAAGGCTACCGCCATAAGCCTTTAATAACCCACGCGCATGTTATCTGAAGAAGAGTTGAACTATAAAGAAAATGGGCCTGGTTCAGGTACCCATAAGACCTACTGTCATCAGAGTTCATCAGATTTAATAATTTCCAAACATCACATGATGCCATGTAGAAATAGGGTCACACACTAGGAAAAAAAGTTTGTAGCTCTTGTTCCCAACAAAGGGTTAATTTCCAACTTTTATAAGAATTTCTGCAAGCTCAGCCTGTGGCAGCTGTGCATGCCAGTAATCCCAGAACTCTGATAGCCTGGGGCAAGAGAATCACAGGTTTGAGGCCAGCCCCAGAAACTTCACAGTTCAGTGGCACTGTCTCAAACAATTAAAAGAAAATGAAGACTGAGTTAATCTCCAGTACTAAAACCGATCTAACAAACCTAAAACAAATACAAAATACAAACAACATAAATTTTAGAATAATTCAAATATTGACCAGCATGTGCTTGTAGTGAGAATAATAGAAGGTACAGAGCTGGGGAGATAGCTCAGTAGAATAAGTGCCTGCCTGGTAAGCGCAGGGTCCTGAGTTTAATCCCTGGTACTGCAAAATACTAAAAATAAAATAAATAAATAAATAAATAAATAAATAAATAAAAGAACGTACAATCCACTTGGAAACTGATGATTTGTAAGAAACCTATCTACCGGCTTACTGCATAAAACTGCAATCATAGTACTGAACATTTACATTTTTCAAAACATATTATATCTCAAAAATTTTGTACAGGGGTGACAGAATGTTCATATCATTTTTAAAATAAACTCTAAAACACGGAAATCACCCAGAAACAATGGATAAATAAATTGTAGCACACTGGTGCAACAAACCGAAATAGCATGAAAAAAAATGAACTATTGTTACATGCACCATATATGAACCTGAGAGTACATTAAGAAGATAGATGTTAAAGAGTAATTGCAGATTGATCCTATCACATTAATTTCAAGAATAGTCAAACTAATCAGTGAAGACACAAATCAGATGATGGCTGCATCTGGAGTAGAGTAGAGGGGTGTTGTAAAAGAGCCACGTTGGGACTTTACAGGGTGAGAAGAATATTTTCTGTCTTGATGGCACTGGTGGGTTGTAAGGGTATATACATTTTACAAAGTATCAAACTGTACATTTAATAACTGTGTTTTATATTATAATGTAAGCTATGCCCCATTAAATTGTACTAGTTTACATAATTAGAAACCCAAGATCTAAACTGGCTTCAGGAATATATAATTCTAGGAGTTCAAATAAGATCACAAGCACCCTCCCTTTGATCTCGCCATCGCCCCCAAATTTCTTTCTTCCTCATGCTTCAGTCTGGTGTTTATGTGGATCTCCCTGCTTTCTATAGCTATGAGAAAGCTACTGCATGCCATTTAGGGAACAAGAGATGACCCACCATGGTAGAATTACCCCTAAACTAACATGCCATATTGTCTGAACTGACATAGAAAAAAAAAACATATTGTAATTCTTCTTTTAATTGAGCGTCACTGCAAATCGGCTGGCAATGGTATTAAAGGTGTTCTTAGCAAACCAAATTTTAAGGTTCACATTAGTCATGGGTGATCTGAAGCATGGAATTAAATGACCAACATGGGGATTGCTGTAAGCAGCCTATTCAAGAAAATACTCATATACTACTATTTAGACCTGCTCATTTTTCTAGATGTTTATTGAGGTTTTCATAAAAGTCATGATAAGCCTTAAAAAAATATCACAGCCAGAGGTTTTGAGACAGACACATTATTGATTTTGCTTTCTGAAGAGGTCACATTGAGAAAATGGAATCAGGTCTGAGCGGAAAAGGTAATGACTTGCACTTCATCGCGGAGGGCCCCTCAACTGCATAACCAGCAAGTAAAGTTCTGTCTGCCACTCCATCCTTTTACAGATTTGGTTTGACTTTAGCATGCTTTTCTTCTTGAAAATGTTTGACGAGTCTTTCTAGAAACTATTTGCCCTGCAGTTCCCAAATAACAATGTCAGATAATTTTCTGCCTGGGCCTTCCGCCAATTGAAAATAGGCTCTTTTTAATTTTTTTTTTTTCAGAAAAGGTAATTTCCTACATTTGCTCTTTACATTTCCTAGCTCAGAAAAATGTGCTATTCTTAACTCCTGGGGTGGGTGATGTTGGAAGACATCTTTACTGAGTTAAAGAATGCTTAATGATGAGAAACTTATTTGCTTTCTGTGCTCCAGGAGAGACTGAGCCCTCCCCTCTTCTGGTCAAAGAGAAAGCGAGGAGATTTTGTGGTTTATTAGATTGATTGGGCAACCCCAGGTGCATCTGCGAGGACTTCTCCAGAGAAGGCTGTTTCTGCACATGGAGGAAGAGGGCACTTAATAAGGTGAGCAACAGCTAGGTCCCTGGTTGCAGCGGGAAGGCAAAGGAAGGGCTAGCTGGGCTTGGGATGCCCATTTTCTCCTGCTCTTATACTCCAGGACTTATGTCATAAGACATCTGGTCTCTCAAACTTGGGTCTTGAGGTAAGAATTATAGCACTGGATCCCTTGGTCATAAAACTTACATACTGAATGGAACCTTTCTTCTGACTTTCCTGCTGAAGGATAGGCTATCATGAATCTTCTCAGCCTTCATGGTCAAAGAGGCCAAGCCCCATGAAAATTCCTCTCTGTGTACATCCTAGGGGTTTGTCTTTGGGTAGAACCTTGACCATAAAAACATCTTGCTTGACTTCATTTGTGTCTGTCTTCCTCATCTCAGAGACCCCAAGCCCAGAGCCCAGAGAAGAATCAAACGTGACTCCTCCCACTCCGCCACAGTCCACAGTCCACATGCCCAATCTGACTTTGTTCATGAAGCTTCATCAGGTTGTAGCCTTGTCTATGTTTTTCCCTGTTGCTCTTGGCTGCTTTTCTGCCTCAGTACAGAGATGCTTGGTGCAAAAGTGGTAAGTTGGGCAGTGCTAGCTCAAAAATCTAAGTCTGTATTCTGGTCCTTTTTAGAAATTGGCCCAATTCTGGGCTTTTCCACTGCCTTTTCCATATCTCCTTAATCAAGGTATATTTTGGATGTTTTCCTTGACACGAAAATGCTATAAGAGGAGCTCAACAAAGAAACTAAGTCCATGGTTGCCTGGGGTTGGGAATATCTATTTATTATGCACACTTTTGATGAAAAACCAAGAGCAACATGGAAAGAAATGAACTCTGAGTGAAACAACTCTCCCTAATTCCCTGAACCTCTACCATGAGAGCTTCCTTTCTCCTGAAATCTGATGCAGAAGAGAAGGTTGAATGATTAGTGGGTTGGAGGGAATGTCTTCCAATGAATTAATCTTCATCATCAGGATGTGGGTAAAAGAATAAAACCCTAAGGTCAATTGATTTGAGGGTTAACAGTAGAAGGTTTATATTTGTATATGTAAGTATGTTTTAATTTGAAGATAACCGGTCTTCAAAAGTTTTTCTTGAATTTTTCAGGAAGGTTAAAAATAAGACTTGTGTACAAAATTGCTGAAAAAAGTACTTTGTTCATGGAAAAATACATCTTGAGAATTTGATAATCAACTTGAAAATGGAAGCATGGTGTGGGAAAAGAAAAATCTTGATCATAAAAGATTCAGGAGAAAGAAAAGCCTCACTGCAGAGGCTCAGGGACATAAGGAGAGATATTTCACTTTGGTTTCATGATGTATGTCAGAATCAGAACACAATGGGGGCTGCATTCCAACCCAGTCATGTAGCATGAACCTCCTAGATGAAGTTGAGAGTGAGCCCCTCTGTCTGATTGCACCCATCTGAGTTGATGCCCCAAAGCTCCCATCCCCTCACCCCTGAAGATGGATAGCTACACAACAGGCAGCACTGTCCAGGACTGAGCCACCACTGACGCCAACAGCCTGACAGGTCCTGATCTGATCCCTGTTACTCCTGTCAGAGGCAATGTACAACAGA
>NDGN011485122.1:0-10582 GCA_002564285.1 Tympanoctomys barrerae
AAAAAAAAATAGGTTTGGGTAGCTAGGTGTAGTGGTGAATGCCTGTAATCCTAGCATTCTGGGAGGCTGGGACAGGAGCATCTCAAGTTTGACCCCAGCCAGGATAACTTGACAAGATCCTATCCCAGAAAGAAAAAAGGGCCATGGATGTAGCTCCAAGCAAGGTCCTGGGTTTGAGCCCTAGTTTTTTGCTAGGTATGGTGGTACATGCCTGTAAATCACTGCGCTTGGGAGGCTGAGGCAGGAGGGTCGCTTGAGTTTGAGGCCAGTGTGAACTGTATAGTGAGACCCTGCCTCAAAAAGACAAGAAGTTCCCTCATTTTTATTAAATCTATTTGGTACAGGGTCTCACTATGCAGCTTAGACCTGTAGTGATCCTCTTGTCTCAGCCTCCCCAGCACTAGGGGTACAGTTGTGTGCCACCACACCTAGTTTCAGTGGCCTGCACGGCATATGATATCGGGGATTGAATCCTGGTCCTTGTTCTTGGCAGGCAGGCACTTAAGCCGCCAAACTATCTCCCTGGAGCTCTAGGTCTGTCCACCCTGCCCCCCACCAGGGATCAAACTCAGGACCTTGCACTTGCCTGACAAGCACTTATTCCACTGAGCTAGCTCCCTGGCCCCTCTACTTTTTAGTTTTCACTCTGAAATTTCTTTGGTTTAGGGGGGGAAAAGTGAAAAGGCCTGCTAGAAGAAACTCATTCTGAAGGCAAGTTATATGCAAGACCATTCATGGCCTCCAGTGTGACAAGGTGAACAGTAGAATAGAGGAGGGGCCCCCAGGAGTGGCCACATGGTGGGCCCACTACGCTGTCATTTCAGGATATTCAGGCCTTAAAGACTCCCTTTGTGACACAGACACAGCTCAGCTAGCGCGGGTGGATTTATTCATGAGCATACAGAATGCAGAAGTACAAGCCAAGGGGTCTGTCAAGCACTGTGTGCACACCAGGTGGAACCACTCCAGCCTGAGGGAGCCCCAGGTAGTCCTCTCCCAGGGGACTGTCACCTGCACAGCACCCCTTACTCTGAATTAAGGCAGTGTGGCTCTGGGCACCTCGGTACCTTAATTGGTAGTATATGACCTGCAACCCTGCCCCAACAGCTGACCATGAGTAGCCTGCCACAAGGCCCTCCTGTAGGGCTCCCTGACTCGGGAACATTCTCTCAGCTGCTAAAATCCCAGCCCCCAAGGTGGACTGCAGCAGTGACCACACAGATGTGTAGCTTGGGTTCCTACTCTGTTCTAACCAGAACCCCCTCAAATATAGCCCCGAATGTGACTTCCATATCCCCCTCTGGCCTCAAGGAGGGTCCCTGCACCCTAGCCTCTTCTATACTGCACTTCATCGCCCACCCCTATTGATGTGCGCTCTTCCCTCTACAGAAGTCTGAGAGGCCTCTGTGTGATCTCTGTGTTGGAGACAGCTCAGAATATGAGGTGCCTTGGCAGCTGAGTCCCACTGCAGAACAAAGTAGCCACCACCTCCCCTATCTTAGCCCCAAGTCAATGGGCCTCGGGTCCTTTGTTGGTCTCTATCTTGTGACACTGCCAGCAGAATATTAGTCACAGCCTAACGTGCTATGCACTCAGCCTCCCAGTCTTAGAAACGCTACCAAGCACTGTTAAAATGGCCTTCCTGGGGACAGTGTCTCACAAGAAACAGACAAGGCCATCTCTTGCTACCCACCTCTTCTGGTGGAGCTGAGTCTCTACTGTCCCTTAGTGGTCAGAGACCATATGCAAAGCAAGAGACTAGGTGCTCCACACCCTCATCCTGACTACTGTGCACCTTGGTCTGTGAACCCTGTGCACCCCCCTTTCCAACTACACCTGAGTGAGGCAGAAAGTAAGGGGGTTATAAAACTCATTCTAGGAGGCTTGGGATAGTGAGAGACATTCTCTAATAGGGTCACAGGGTTTGTGACTGTCAGCAACATTCGCCCTAAAGACTTGCTAGAAAGTCCAATCCTTGTGGATTTTTCCAGGGTCTTGCACATGGCAAGAGCTGGTAAAGGTCCACTCTGGCACAGAGGAGTCTGGCTTTAGGGTGGCCCAGGCTGGAAAGGAGGCCTCTACACTGGCCACTGGGTTACTGCTTCTGGGAGCTGGCTCGGGTCTCTTCCCCTTTTGCCTGATGGCTTTGGGTCTCCATGCAAGCCACACCACACACCAGTGCATCAAAGGCACCCACTGCGGTCTCCATAGTGTAAAAGGCTGAACAAGGCACGCGACTGCCCTCGCAATAGCTCCCTCTGCTGGGAACCACAAAAACTACAGGCGTCTGGGGCCAGCCCTACTACCTTGAATGCAACCTCAGCTCAAAATGAGTGCAGAAGCCAGCCAAGACTACAGAAATATAAATAAATAAATATATGTAGGATGAAGCAGTTTTCCTCTAATTAGGGAGGGGCCAATCACTAGACAGCTGTCTCAGGTCCAGGAGTTCTGGAAGCCATGATCCTGTTGACAACCTGCTACATTCCCTGCCATAGCCAGGGAGGTGTTAACCTGAAGAGGGACAGAGGGACCTGAATTATGCTCTTCCAGGTCACACCTATGAGCCTACCTAAGCACTGGGACGAGGAAGGCAACATGGAATTTCCTGAGCTGTCCCAGTTAAATTCCCCTTCAGAGTCCCAGCTTCGAGCCATGAAGTACTATCTTCTACCTCCACACAACTCCCTGCCTAGCACATCCCAGACACAAAAGCTGTCCCTTTCCTCAAAAACCACAACAAACACCAGTCAAGACATCTGCCAGTGTGCTTCTCAGCCACCTCCATCAGCCACTGTTATGAACCCTAACTCTTCTGCTTCCCTCTTACTAAAACAGCTTTTCCAAACTAGGCACCAACAATGGAGGAAAACTGGAATTTCACTCATCAACCTCATGGCCAATGGGCCTCTGGCTCAAGAAGCACTGAGTGACGGCTTCTTGCAAGTCCTTGATCACAGAGGGCCAGTGCCTCCACAGATTCTGGGGTGACAGTTGTCCTCACTATACTTGAGCTATGCAGGCCTCCAGGCTCTGTGTGCCTCGTGGTAAGCAGGGTCTGTGCTAGAGGCTTCTGTCTACTGGAGGGTACAAGAAGACTCCCCAAGGCAGCACCAGCAGCAGGAGCATGTGGAGGAGGCCATAGGCTTAGGAGGAATGAGGTCTAGGTCCTCGTCGTCTGGAATCTCATCCAGGTGATAGCCATCCTGTAGCAGTTGTCGGTTTACATCCTGGTTCACCTGCTAAAAGAAGGCAAGGTGGGAACTAAGCCAAGATGCCAAGCAGATACAGGTGCTACCCACATTCTTATGCCAGAGCTTCCTGTCCATGCTCCACCCCACACATCCTGGGTCTACAGGAAGCACCACTTTCTCCAAGCTGTGCCTTCACTAATATCCTCCAGGCTTCAAGTCAGTGACTCCCCCTCCCCCCAGGGGAGCTGCTCTCTGGAGAATCCTAACACAGCTGATACCAGTTTCAAATTCTAGATTGTTTTACATTTCCCTGATCTTTCCCACAGGAACCCAGATGTCCCTGTCAAGGCCA
The DNA here is from genome assembly GCA_002564285.1 of Tympanoctomys barrerae. Lineage (NCBI taxonomy): Eukaryota > Metazoa > Chordata > Mammalia > Rodentia > Octodontidae > Tympanoctomys > Tympanoctomys barrerae. The sequence goes on from NDGN011485122.1 coordinate 3,547, forward strand.
AAGGATATGAGACAATGACCACAGAACAATGGCTACAGCAGTAGAGGATTATGGCTTACAGTGGGAAGGGGTAGGTTTGCCTATACTGCTTGTTAGACCTGCCAGCATTTCTGGTTCTGGCTGAGAGCTGGGTCCCTGCAATACGGAACCAGTCAGCCTGGTTTCACCAGTTCCACTGGACTGACAAAATAAGCAAGGCTAGAAAGTGTAAAACTTCCTTTGGTTCTTGACTAAGTTTACTTTTAACACTTTTAGCCTCTTAGACATTCAAGAACAATGCTGTCTAAATTGCTTCTTTTCTCTTTCATGGAAACTCAAAAGATTACCTAGTGGTTTTCCAGAGGCTGAGCCAGGAGGACTGCTCCACGTTTGAAGCCAGCCTAGGCTACAAAGTGAGTTTAAGGCCAGCCTGAACTGTATAGTGAAACCCTGTCTCAAAAAGACCAAAAAAAAAAGTACAGAAGCTACTTAAGGGTTTGGATTTGTGTGTGGTGCTGGAAGGGCAGCAAGCAATGTTTCTTAAAGGTATTAAATAATTACAACAAGTATTCAAGCAAGCAGAGGCCAGTCAACCCTTAGCTGGGATCTATCAGGAGGAATCATTATGTCCAACCCTGAGGATGCATGTCTCCTGGTTGTCAACAGCCCTCCTAAGATGCCTATACCTCTGTAGAGGAAGAGGACAGAATGCAAGAGCAGAGAACAGACCAGAATTCTGGCACAGTGCTGTATACACAGCAGGCACCACACCCACATCTGGCAATGGTGATGAGGCTGCCCACAGTGTGGCCTCACGCAAAAGGGCGATCTGGACTTGCCTCGGCAGAGGAGTACCCGGAGGAGTATCTGGATTCCTGCTCCCCATCACTAGGAGAAGAGGAACATGGTCAGATCAGAAGAAGCCTGCTGAGCACAATGGCAGGTGGCAGGTGTCGAGGTGGACAGAGTACAAGGGGGTCCAGGTGATTTGTGAACTGACCACACACCAGAGTATTCAACCCCAAACCAGAGGAATGCAACTGCTGCCTCAATGGGCTCCAGCAGGAACAGGGTCACTCTCACTAATGGTGTACACCTAACAGGTCAGGGTGATCCCCAGGACATGGGTACTCCAGACCCTAGAGCAATGTGACTACTCAGCCATCCTGGGAAGGGCCAGTCTCGGGTGTGCACAGAGCCTCAACATAGATGGGAAACAAGCAAAGGAACCAGGTGCTACAGTGCTGTCCCAGAGGCACGCTCACCTGTCAGAGTCGAGGGACACCAAGTTCTCATCTGGACTCTGGCTCAGAGCAGTATAGCCTTTGTTAAACTTCACTGACCTGAGGAACAAGGAGAGACCACGCACAGATTAAAGCCCAGGCACTGTGCAGGGAAAGCTGGAGTCGTCCTTATGGAAAACTACATACTCCAGGTACAGTCCTGTACTCCAGGTAGTCTACCTGCTCTACTGGACACACAGCCAGCTCTCTGCAGCTCCAGCAGCTGGCTAGGCACACGCACCTCAGTGTACATATAATCCTCAGCGTGCGCATGTGCGCGCGCACACCCACACGCCCGCCTGTCCTGTGCTCCTGGAAAAGGCACACCAGGCCTTTCAGGAGCCAGGAAAAACACTCCTACGCCTTATTTAACCAGAGGACCAAAAGCAAATCTCTTCGACTTTGCGGGCTTCAGCTCTTAGCTGCAAAGGGAAGCACTGGACAAGTTCTAACCAAGCTCTGGGAGCCTGACCAGAACACAGCACAAGCCTTTCCCACGCGCTGTCCATTCTCTCCTGGGGCCTGCAGCACCAGACTCCTCGCTTAGACACTCCGAGGAGGACCCCTTGCCCTGCCTGACTACCTCATTCCAAAGTCCCTTTCTGGGGATGTCACTGCCTTAAGGGGAAAGAGGATGGCGCTCCTCTACCATGTTTCAGAATGAACCCGACGGCGCGATCAGAGGAACCCCGGACACGGCCGTGACCCAGAAGCCGAGGATGCAGCGTTCGGGGATGAGGCCGGCCGGGGTCTGAGATGTCGCCGCAGACCTTTTCCCTGAAGAGTCGGGGCGGCTCGGCAGGGCGCCCAACACGCCTTTCCTCCGCAGCATTGCCTTGGCAATGTCCCGGTGCTTCTCTGGAAAGCAAAGGGCCCGGTCAGCCGCGTCTCCCCATCCCACAGACCCCTGTCCCCTGGACCTCCCGGGACCCACCCCACGCACGCAGCTTGGCCTGGACGGACGGCACGCGCGCCACCGTGTACGGCCCGCGCTTTTCCACGGCCGCGCGCTCCCCGCCTCTCCTTCCCGAGGACAGGCCAGCAGCTCCCGCCGCACGCTCCGGGGCCATGCCTGGCCGGGACCCGATAGTGGAAGAGTGACCCGCGCGGCCGCCAGGCTCCGCAGTCGCCATGGGTAGACCTCGCCCCGCCGCTCACGCCGCCCCGCCCTCGGGCTCCCGAGCCAGCGGCGGGCGGGCGCTTCGGCAGCAAGATGGCGGCGCGCGTGCGCGGAAGGTCCCTCGGCGCAGTCCGGTGGGAATACAGGGCGTGTGTCGCAACAGTTCCACCGTGCGAGGAGCGCAGCAGGATCCTTGCTGCTGGTCCCGGGAGCTGTGAGATTAAAGTCCCTGTGACCTCAGTCCGGCGCTCAGTTCTGTCTCCATGAGAAAGATACACAGTGCTGCGGGAGTGCGACTGTGATCCCAGGACCGCGAAGCTGAGGCAGAAGTCTCACCGGGAAGCGGAGGCAGCTTGAGGGCTCCCTGGAACTACCTACCGAGACCCTCCCAAACCAAGAGTAGGAGGGAGAGAGGTACCAGGTTCCCGCTCCAGGCTAGCGAACTGGCGCGAGTTCAGGAGGGTGACACCACCAGCGACAGTGACTGAACAGCGGGATCCAACGTCAAACCTCTCATCCTCGTTTTTGCTGTACTGAGGGTTGAATCCAGAACCTCCACATCTCGAGCCTTTTTAGAATTTTTTGAGACGGGATCTCGCTAAATCACAAGGATGTATTTGAATTTGCGATCCTCCTACCTCAGCCTTCCAAAATGCTGGAATGATGCTGCATGAGACCTTGGTTCTGGCCGCGCCTCGCCACATCTCCTCAAATTCATATAAAATAGAGCCTGGGATGGAAGTGAAGCTGGAGGGAGAGCCTGGGATGGAAGTGAAGCTGGAGGGAGTTTGCACTCCTGGCAGGTGCAAACCCCTTTGGCAAAATAAATATAGTGGATGGGGTCGGGGAGATAGCTCAGCAGTCTAAAGCACCTGCTTAAGCAAGCTTAGGCAGCGTAGGGACTGCGGTTGGATGCCTGGCACCATATGCCGCGCCAGCCCAGCCTCTAGGGTAGGCTGAGCCATCCACAATAAATAAATAAAAATAAAATAAAAAATGGTGGAGCCGGTTCTTTTCCAGCTGTGTAGTAACAGACTGTGTGGCTAGGCAAGGGCTTTGTCAGGGTTTTGGCTTCTTGTGTCCCCAAGGCCTGCTGGAAATGAGCCTCGGATCCTTGAATCCTTGGATCTCAATGCTGTGTCCTGGCCCATTTGTCAGCCTATATAGGCTTGGACAGAAGCTTGAGCTAGACCCTAATTGTTAGCTGGATTGTTGTGGGCAGGATGGGGAAAAGGGAAGAATTCAGTCCTAGATTTGGAAAATCGGGAACAGATGGATCCCACCCCTTGCATGATCTGTTGGGCTGGCTGCTTTTGACCCCCAGAAATTTCAGTTACATGTAGTCTAGCTGAATGCTTAAGGGGGATCTCCCTGGGAAGTCAGTCTTACTCCTTTTATACAAATTCACCAATCAACTGTCAACCTGGAATTTGAACCCAGATCCTCATGAATTCCAATTTTTTTTCTCCCGGTTTTGCTACTTGTCATAGCTACTATGGAGGCTGAGTCAAGAGGTTCAATCGATTTGTATATTTTATCTAAAAGGGGGTGATGGAAACATAGTGCTTGAAGTTAAAAAAAAAAAAAAAAAAAGCAAGACATTGCTAAGGATGGGTTGTGTTGGAAGTGAGAGGGAGTATTTTGAGGGAAGTTCATGTGTCTTCTACTGTAATCAATTTGTTTTTCATTTTATGCTTCATTTATTCCCAAACTGTAAGTTCTTGTTTCTTCAGTTTTTTCCTAATGCATTTAGTACAGGGTCTACAGGGTCTCACTACACAGATCGGACTTGTAGTGATTCTCCTCTTTTCAGCCTCTCAAGCACTGGGATTACACTCACCACCAGGCTCAGTCGATTTCTTGGTGTGCCCAGCGGCAGGTCCAGCACAGCAAGCTAGGGATTGAACCCCAGTCCCTGTGTCTACCCAAACAGGCCCTTTAATCTGCTGAGCTATCTAGCTGGCCCTCTTCAGTTTCTTCTAGAATGTCCTTTTCCTTTCTGGTTTGAAACATTTCTGAGTAAATCTCTCGGTGAGCAACATGTTAGCCAGCAGTGCACCTTGGGCACAGTTTACCTGGAGGTGTTGAATTACCAGAGTGCCTATGTCTAAACCTTCCAAGTCAGTGGTACTTTGCATTTTTAAACATATGCACAAAAAAATCAAGCACTGTGTAGAATAAGCGCTTCCCTGGCAAGTGCAAGGGCCTGAGTTCAATCCCCAGTTCAAAAATAAATAAATAAATAAATAAATAAATAAATAAAAATCAAGCATTGTGTTTGGGCCACTGACCCAGAGTCTAGCCCCACTGTGTGCCCCGGGCACAGCTGGCACCCCACCATTACCATCACATCAGGACAGCACTCAATGCTTTTGTCTTCTTGAGACAGGATCTTGCTATGTAGTTCGGGTGGGCTTTGAGCTTTCTTTGTAGCCCAGGCTGGTCTTGAATTCACAGTGATCCTCCTGAGTGCTGGGATTACAGGCCGTGCACCACCACACTGGGTGCAGCACTTGATGCTTCTGCAGCAGACAGAGACCCCTTTAGATGCTTGGCCGTCCAGTATGGATGCTCTTGACGGCAGGGCAGGGCAGCTCCACTGGTGTTCGTAAAAGGGAACACGAAGATCTGACCTCTTATGCGTATGAAAAGGCTTACTGATAACTTTAAAACATTTACCACGTATTTGAACGACTGCTCATTATCAATTGTTTATGGCAATTTCTGTCCAATAAAGTTGTTTACCTTACTCGATCTGATACCACCCAACATGTGGCTCTTCCTTTCAAAATGACCACAAGAGAGGAAAGTTTTGAATGGATTCAGGACATTAGGACAGATACAGCAACTTGACTAAAGAGCTTTCCGGGACTGATGTACAAAGTAGCAAGAATGATGGATGGGATAAGCGCAGAAGTGAAGAATAGTCTGACTAATGGCAGTGTCTTTTATTGTTTTTTTTTTTTTTTTTTTGCGGAACCGGGGATTGAACTCAGACCCTTGCACTTGCTAGAGAAGTGCTCATTCCACTGAGCCATCTCCCTAGCCCCCAGTGTCTTTTATTGTAATAAATTTTTTGTACTATTAACTGTATTGAAAATCAGTAATAATTATATAGCAAATTAAAAACTAGACATATTTTTGTTTTTGAGGCAGGATCTGGCTATGTAGCTCAGGTTGGTATTAAACCCATGGCAACCCTCCTGCCTCAGCTTCCTGAGTGCACCAATGTACCCAGCTTTACTGTAGTAATTTTTTAAAATTAAGCATTAACTGTATTTTGACCACCTTCCTTTCTTCCTTCCACTTTGGTGCTGGGACTTTGAATCCAGTACCTCCTCACTGGATTGTCTTTTTGAGACAAGGACTCACAATATAGTTCAAGTTGGTCTTGAACTCATTTTGTAGCCCAGGCTGGCCTCAAACTCACCGCAATCCTCCTGCCTAAGCCTCCAAGTGCTGGGATTATAGGCAAGTGCCACCACATCTGGCAAGACAGGCTCTTCTAATTACTCTGTCTGTCTCAAAAAGCAAAAGTCTACTAGCTGTTCCTTGTGCAAAAGTCTACTAGCTGTTCCTTGTTATAGCTAGGATTCTCCTACCAGCTTCCAGGGCAGCTGAGATTACAGGCATGGACCACTACATCTGTCTATACCAAGCTTTTCTTTTTCTTTTTGGCGGAACCGGGGATTGAATTCAGGCCCTTGCGCTTGCCAGGCAAGGAGCTTTTCTATTTTTGATATTTTAAAACAGGATGTATGTAAGCCAGGCTGGCCATGAATGCTTGATCATCCTGCCTTAGCCCCTGGGATGCAGTAATTACAGGCATGTACCTTCCATGCCTGATTTAGCCTAGCTCTTAAAGCCTAGAGAAGTGTCATTATATGGGAAGAAAAACTTACTTTCATGTCTGTTGGAGTACTTAGGAATGAAGTGTCATTCCTGCAACTTTTAAGTAGTTGGGGGGGGGGGAGTATGAGGGGAGCCAGGTGTGGTGGTACATGCCTATAATTCCAGCACTCAGGAGGCTGAGGCAGGGGGATTTCTGTGAGTTTGAGGTTTAGTTTAGGACCTGCCTGAGCTACAAAGTGAGCTCAAGGCCAGCCTGAACTGCCCAGTGAGACCCTGTCTCAAAAAAAAAAAAAAAAAGGAATGGAAAAAAAAATTGAAATACATTATGTACAGGTACAATTCCCTGTGATGAATGTGATCAATCTGTATGATACATATGTTTTTTTAAAAAGTTAAATAGAAAAAATATCTATACAAAGCACAGAGATAAATTTATTGGCTTGCTAAATTTATTGGCAAACTATTTGAGAATTTTCAAAGTAAAACATAGGAAAAGAAAAAGAGAGCTCATTTTGTTAGGATAGAATCTTTACAGCTGTTCCACCCTGGGCAATTTACTGAGACTCTGTCTCAAAATAAAAAATAGCTGAAAGGCCAGAAGCTCAGTAGCACAGCACCAGCCTGGAAAAAAAAATTTTTTGTACCAATTTCTGGTACCAAAAGAAAAAAAAAAGGCTGGTCAGATGGCTCACTGGTCTAAAGCGCCTACTTAGAACAAGCTTAGCAAAACACTGGGACAGTGGTTCAATCCCCTAGCACCACATGCCAGCCAGCCCCGCCCCCTGGTGGGCTGAGCTGGCCA
>NDGN011485135.1:0-15838 GCA_002564285.1 Tympanoctomys barrerae
AATGTTTGGAATTGATTCGGGCCATCAAGGGAGCTACTGAAGGCACGCATGAGAAAGAATTCCCAGAACTGCTATAGAAACTGGCAAGACCAACGGGATCAGTGTGTCCAAAGCTTATGTTTCATGCAATGCATTTTTTAAAATTGAAATAGTCTTTGTAGTTTTGATAATACCTTATAAACTTACCCAGATTTTACATGTACTTTTTAGAGATTACATAGTTCTATGGCAAGTCTTCCCATGTGTAGGCTTGAATAACCATCACCACAGGGTAAAGACCCTTTTTAACACTAAGTGGGGTACAGATCTTAGTGGTCACTATGAGATGGTTGGAGACCTCGTGTGGCTGAGGAGAAATGCTCAGAGCCAAGAAATGTTCACGGTCGGGGGTAGAGAGGGTTGAGGTGCCCGAGGTGCTGACCCACTGGGAAATGCCTCTACCCACAGGGGTTCTGGTGACAACCCCCTCGGTCAAGTCCTTCTCCACGTACCTGGGCACATGAGCAGCACAGGAGCAATGACTTTAACTCTTCCTGATTAATCCTGCTAAGTTGCAACAATATTGATATGCTATTATTTTCCATCTTTATTCATCCCCCGGCGAAGAAAGAACGACTCCCGCCAGGCCATTCATAATTGAAAAATGCTTTTAAGGCCTTTCTGAGTCGAATACTAAATTTCTCGAGGTGCCTGCTTTATCGGGCCTCCAGTCACGGATGATACATCTGCTCCCTAATGTTCTTTAAGGACAGGAGCTCAAGCAATGTGATGGATTGGGCTCGACACAGTCGATGCTCATTAGTGACTCCAGGGCCCAGGTGGACCCGAGCTGCTTGCTGGGCTAGGTGGACTGCACTGGGGAATGGCTTCCAGCTAGAGAGGGGGCAAGACCTCTGGGCTGCTACCTGCCTGGGACTGTGGCTTAGTGTTCATTCATTCATTCATTCATTCATTCATTCATTCATTCATTCATTCATCTGTTCAATAGTTTCTTACTCTGCCACCTGACCCAATGTGGGACCCTGAGGTGGATCAGACTCAGACACTGTTCTTGTGGAGCTCCCAGGACACAGACACAGAAGCAGACTGCGGAGTGGCCTATGTTTATAGCCCAGGGCCCCCAAGGCAAGAAGAGGGGAGGCTGATTTTATATGCAGGACATTGGCGGTCAGGAAACGCTTCCTATTGGAGGTGACATTTGAGTGACATAAAGTCGTGCTGTGAAGGAAGTTAGCAGGGTGGGAAGGACATTCTCTGCAGACAGTGTCACAGCAAAGGCATGGAGGTGTGGCCCAGCTGAAGGCGAGGGGAGCCATCCATTTGGCTCCTTAGATTGACTTTGATGGCTTCTAATGTGACCAAGCTGCAGTCCTGCTGATCTGAGTCACTGAATCTCAGCACAGACAAACAGCAGGAAAACACAGAAAACAGGGCACTCAGCTCCTCAGGTCCAGACAAGGAAAGGACAGGCTCACGTTTCCATAGCCAGAAGCCAGCGATGAGCTCTGGCAGGGATCTTACGGATCTTACAGCCGGAGCCTCAAGGAGACTGGACCTCAACTTTGGCTTTGACCTCAGGTCTTAGTTTGTCACTACCTGAAGACATGTACAAGACATGAGGCTTGAATTTCTCTAGGCTCCCCAACATTGTGATGACCAGAGAGAGAGTCTTCTGTCGGGTCACACACAGCTAGTGAGTGCATGGAGAAGGGGGGCATGAAATAAACTCAAGGTGAGTGGAAATGGATGACGGGGGAAGTGAGTTTACTGAACACCAGGACGTGTTCCTCTCCAAGCAGCCTCCGTGGCACCTCGGGTTGCTTCTGTTTTGCAGATGAGGAAACAAGATGAGAGGTGAGGTAACTTGCCTAAGATCGCACGAAGGAACCCAGGATTCGAGTCCAGGTTTATGTTTTTTTTAAATTTCAAAGCCCACATGCCTCCCATGGTCCTGGGCTGTCCCCTCAGAGGTCTCAGAGGACAATTTAGACTCAGACATAGGACAGCTGCCCCCTCCATGGTTCCCATGGGGTCTTGCAGCTGGCCCTCTCCAGAATTTCTGGCTACTACCCACGACACCTTAAAGCCTGCGTCAGCTAGGTGTGATGGAGCACACCTGTTATAATCCCAGCACAATGGGAGGCAGAGGCAGGAGGATCACAGGTTCAAATCCAACCTGGGACACTTCAAGACTTAGTGAGATCCTGTCTCATAAAAGAAATGAAAATAAAACTGAATAAAAAACCTGAGCTGTAGATCAGTTTGAAGGCCCTGGGTTCAATTCCCACTAACATAGAGAAACAACTAACCAACCAACCAACCTATGTTGAGTCATAAAGATGGGCCTTGCCCTCTGCTCTTTCCTAGGGAAGCCATTACTCAGTCTTGGCCCCAAGGCCTGGTAGGAGGGAATGGCTAAGAGAGGACCCATGTGGGAGCCATGTGCCAGCAGCCCCTGTCCCTGCCTTAGCTCAGGCAGCTGGTAGTGAGAGGCACAGGCTCTGTGTGATTTCAGGACCCAGGCTTCCTTCACTGAGGGCACCTCAGGCCGCCTCCCTGGAGAGCAGCTCCCATCTAAAGAACTGTCCTTTCTTCTCACTCCAAGGCACTGATCTCTCTGAAATCCTCTTTTTAAGGGTTTTATCTGTGCATTATCCATCTCTCCCTGGCGATGCTGTATTTATTATTGATTAAGCAAAAGAAGGGGGAGTGAGTGAGCTCTGTCTCTATTCAGTAAACATGGCCTGATGGGTAAGGGCAGACAGACCTGAGTTCAAATCCCTACTCTGCCACTCACTAGCTGATGACAGTAAACCAATGATCTCATACTCCCAGGCCTCTCCTTCCACACCCGGAAAATGGAGCTTAGAACAGCTTCCTCCCAGGGAGCCAAGAGGAGTGGACAGGGCCTGCAGAGGAGGCCCCTGCACAAGCCTTCCAGAGCCCCCTGCCTGGGGCTAAGGTGCATCTTCCCTGACGATCTCACTGTGCAGGTAGGGGCAGGACTGGAGTCAAGGATGGGAAGGTGTCAGGGAGCACGTTCTGGGGTGTCCTGGGGCTGTCTCCTCAGGGGATCAACCCTGGCCTGGGCAGACAAGACCTGGCTTCTGGTGTGTGTGTGTGTGTGTGTGTGTGTGCGCGCGCGCGCGCGTGCGTGCCTTTGGTCTGATCAGGGTCTGCTCTGGGCCTGGGCTTTTCCATCTGAGACTTGAGCCAACAACCTATTGGTCATAAAGGTACTTCAGAGACTATTCAGGGAAACACAGAAGTGCCCACCTTATGGAGAAGAGATGAGACACACACCGAGGGGAGCCTGAGGCTCCTGGGTTTATGCCACAGCTCAGAGAATTACCAGTGGGATGGTCTTGGCAAAGAACTTCAGTGTGATGCAGCTGAGCCAGCCCTGTAGATGCCTGCGTAGCAGTGAGGCCTGGCGTGGTCACGGGACATGGTATGAGGAGATAGACGGCAAAGGAGCATTTTGTACTTGATCTGTGTTTACAGCTTCTTTCAGGCTTTCCTCATGGCCTGAGCTCCGCCTCCTGTCAGGTCATTCTTAAGACTCTCCTAGGAGCATGAACCCTTCAGAGAACTGTGCATATGAGGGATCTAGGTGGTGCATTCCCTCTGACAACCTAATGCCTGGTGCTCTGAGGTGGAGCTGAGGCAATGATGCTAGCACTGGGGAATGTCATTATTACGTATCACAAAGATATACTGATTAAGAAAGGAACCTAAAAACAGTTACTGCCCACTCTGGTTCATAGAACCTACTTAGTGAATGGAGGAAGGGATCCAGCACCTTCCCATCCAGTGGAGAGACTGAGGCTGTGCGAGGACCACCTAGCAAAGAGGCCAGAGCTGACCCTGACAGAACTCTTCTGTCAGCTCTAGCTTTGTCCTTTTATTGGACAATTATTTTTTAAGTATCTACTATATGCCAGGGACCATTCCAGTGCCAGGGACATAGCAGTGAACCAAAGTGGCAGTTTCTGATTTCATAGAGCCTGTTCTAGTGGGAAGAGGCAGACAATAAATAAGATAAATAAGTAAAACAGGATGTCAAGCAATGAGAGACACCACACCCCGAAGGGAGAGAGAACAACAGGGCTGGGGTTCCTGGGAACAGACAGCAAGAGCATTGCTGGAATGGCCGTGTGGGGCAGGCCCAGGGGGGCGGATGGCAGCTCCAGAGCATTCCACACATTGATTCTCCTCCTTTCAAGAGATGGAGCTGCACTGCCCTTCTTTTTAGTGTAGCCTGGACACAGTGATTCACTCCAAAGAGACAGAATGTGCTAGATACAGTGGCTTCCTCAGGAGACATGGGCTGGGGAATAGCCAGGGGGCGGGGTGCTGCCTCAGGCCACCATGTCCCCATTTACATCTCACAGCAGCCTGTCTCCATTCTGGGCTCACAGACTGTGAGAAGGCCTGTTGTTTCAATCTGTTAGATGCTGGGGTGAGGTGTTATGCAGCAATGGCTCCAGATAGAGAAAGGCAAGAGCTGGCTGCCTGGGTCCCAGGGAAGAAGGACAGCAGAGGGGGCCCGCAAGTGCAGAGGCCCCCAAGCCCCACGTGTGGCTCAGGCCATGAGACTTCCAGATGAGCAATTCCAAGGCACACCAGGAAGGCTCAGAAGGGCAGGGACGCCCTGGGCCTCGCCAGGTGGGGGTCACCTGAGATGCAGGATTACCCTGCTAAGGAGGTGCCTGTCACGCTGCGGCCACTGACCCTGATTTTCTAGTCCTTCCCACGCTCTCTGGGTCAGACTCTGCAGAGGAGCAATTTTAGGATCCAAATTTTTGCTTGGCTTTGGGTGATCTTGGATGGCCCTGGCCTGCGGTGCCTCATGACTGGCGCTCTCTGCGAGTCCTCAGGACTCCTAGCCAAAATCTTCTCATCCCCCTTTCCTTGCCTTCTCCAGTCTGAGTGTCAGATCATCCTGCCCCGGATTGTCTTGGGACCTTCTCTGGCTTTCTCGGAGAGGTATCATTGATGTCCGTGTTGTCATGCAGAAACACTACATGGTAAGCACTCGTGGAGACATCTGTCTCTGAGGTTAGAGGACACATATGTGGCACACCTAGAGAAGTCCAGAAGCCAGTATGAGCCTTGGTGCTTAGTAGGTGCTCAGTAAAATGTTCTGGAAGAACAGACAGGTGCGAGGACAGAGAGAAAATGGAAACGGAAGGGGCAGAGAGGTCAGGAAGAAGATGGGAGGACACCCAGGAGGAAGAGAAGGAAGAGAGACACAAGGGGCAGGAGGAGGATGAAGGGAGGCTCGCAGCAGGATGAGGAGGTGCTGGACCGGGGCTGGAGCAGATGGACTGGAGGAGGGCAGGGAGGACGAAGGAGGAGATGGCTACATGGCGGCCAAGGAGCGCAAGCTGCTGTCTTCCAGACAGGAGCTGCAACCTGTCGTAACTCCCAGGGGCTCAGCTCAGTTAACCAGGCTCTGTTTTACCAACGCCCTCCTTTGCAGCAAAGGCAATTAGAGATAACGGCTGGATCAGCCTCTCCTGGCAGCCCCACCTGCCCTGTCCTGTCCCATTAACTCCCAATTCAACAGCCTTCCCCGACCTGCAATGGATAATGAAAGACATTCAAAATCTATCCAAATGGCATGAGTATTGATTTATTAATGCTGGAGAATGTTGCTCTAATTGAATTGAGATCCAGGAAGTAAGTTAATGTAGCTGACGATGCTACAGGAATTGAATTACCCCAGGGCCCAGAATTATTACCTTTTCACTCTCTTTGTTGTCAGTGGGATAAATAACAAATCAATTGACAATTCACCCTGGTGGCGAGGAAAAAAAAATGCCCACAGAACCCTGGACACAGAGCTGGGGAATGGGCATAGGCGAGGGGTGGGGACCTTCTTGGAGGAGGCAGAGGAGAGGGAGAGGAGAGGAGAGGAGAGGAGGGGGAAAAGGAGGGGGAAAGTGCAGGCTGAGGACCTTCCTGTGACCCACTCCTATGGCCAGGTTCTCTAACCCCAGCCCAAGTTCTGTAAGACACTGGGTGCTCAGACTGAAAGGTTCACAGCAAGTCCCTGAGCGCTTCCCCCAATGTACTGTAGGTCCAGAGAGGGGAAGACATTTGCCCAAGCCACACAGCATGCCCCCCTGCGCCTCTACCACCACCCTGGCCCCTGCTCCTTCCTGGTGGGTCCCAAGCTCTCTTTTTCCCATTTGTCTGGGCCTCTTCACCTTCAGGGTCTCGATGGAAACTGCCACTAGGCAAAGACGTTTGCCTCTTGACTGAGGGCCACAAGGATTCCNGAAGCTTCTGAGAGAAAGACGCTGGCTTGCTCTGTCACGATGAAGGCTCCTGCCAGCGAGGCCAAGAGATTTATCATCAACGCCCTTAAAATCTCTTCGTTCTGCCTTTCGAGTAGCTTCGGAGTCCTCCTGCCTCTCCTTCAAAGGGACACGTTTGGGGAGTAACTGTCGCCGAGGCAGTGGACCCTGCATACCTGGCCTCAGGTCCAGCTCCACTCCTGGCTGGCGTGATGATGTTGGGCCCCCGGGTTCTCATCCCAGGTCCTCAGTTTCCCCACTCACCAACGAGAGCCAACCCTGGGGAGTCTGGTGCACAGGTGGCTCTGAAGCGCTGCAGAGGCCACCCAGCGCCGCCCACGACAGCGGCTGGTAAGTGTCCGCCGAGACCACATGGGCTCCTGCCGCCGGGCGCCTTGGCCGACAGCGGTCCAAATGGGCGTCTGCGAAGCAGCCCGCTGGCCTTGTTCTGGTCAAGGAAGAGAAAGGCTGAGTTAATTAAATCAACAGCTAACAGTGCAGGTTACCCACAAAAGTGAACTTTAGTGCCCCTAAAACCACTGACCAAAGGAGGGCTGGGAAAAAAGCGAAACCACAGTTGGAGTAAAATGGAAAAAGAAATCATCAGCTCTACATCACTTCAGCTGGCCACAGGTATCAGAATATTAATTGGTCTTTGACTCGATTTGGCTGTGGGAGTCAGGGCAGGCTGTGGCTTCAGGGAGCCCGACAGCGCCATGGGGCCGGCGTGGGGCATGCTGGGAGCTGCCACGGGGGGAGGGGGAGGGGGAAGAGCAGGGACGTGGGCGGGGCCTCCTGGGCCTGGGAGGGTAGAGCCTGCAGTGCCTTCTGGGTACTTTTGTGCAAGAGCAGGGCCAATGTGAGTGTGCAATTGGATGTGGAAGCCCTGGCGGGTGTGCGCTGTTTTTGGCCCTGTCGCAGGGAAAGAGCTCTAGTTGTTCTGGGCTTCCAGGGCATAGTGCCAGTCTGTGACCAGCATCACCACCGCGATCTCCTGAAGGCTCCAAAAAGAGGAGGAGATTCCCTGAAGGAGGCAGCAGGCTCAGGGGCGGTCTCAGCAACAGGAGCAAGAGCAGGCTATGAGCTAACATCTAGGAAGGGCCTGATTGCCCTCCCAGTGCACTGCCCGGCACAGGGGAAACCGGAGAAGGTTGGGTTGAGTTTACTCCACTAGGCCTGGCGCTCTGACAGTGTCACTGGTGCCAGTCCACCCTCCCTCCCCTTTCGCCTGATGACTTCCTGGGGGCCTGCCTGCTCCGCAGGCTCTGGGCAGCAGACCCACCCTCCACTCTACGTTCCTGGGGGTCCAAGCCGACCGTGTCTGCTGTGGCTACTGGTCATTTCTTCCTCTTACTCCTGGTTGGTGGAAATGCAGACAGCTCTTTCTCTTGCTGCCCGCGTGCTGGGCTGGCGCAATTCCGGAACAGCGAGCCATCTGTGAGCACAGGGGCATCCCCTGTGCGGGGGAGATGGTCAGTGTGTGGCTGTGGAGGCAGCAGGGGCCTTGCAGGTTCTCCTGAGCTCCTGGCCGCACCTATAGTTTCCACTCAGCAGCAGGCAATCTCTTTGCAGCTGTGCCCCACACCTGGCCAGGGGCCTGTACCAGGGAAGGCGTGGGCAGCTCAGCAAACCTCTCTCCTGTGGGCAAGCAGGGCTCTTAGGTTACCTGTCTGGTAACCTTGGTTCAGAAAGAAAGCAGCTGAGGCACAGAGAGGGGAAGGGCTTGCTTGAGGCCACACAACAAGAAAGAACCCTGGTTTCTGGGTTTCCAGCTCCACGCTGCCAAGGGTCTTCTGCAACCTATGAACTGTCACTGGATGTTGGCCTCACTGTCCAGGAAGCAAGAGGGAACACTGCACTAGAGAGTCCCTGGTGCCAAGGAGCGGGGCAGTTCAGGAGCCTTTGTTTGGCCAGAGCTTCTGCTTTTTGCAAGCAAAGCTGAAAGTCTGGGCTTTTAGGTGAAGTTTTACACTTACTAAGTGTTGACAAAACTCAAACAATTTAAAAGCATAGTGACATGGAAAGAAAAATGACACATCTGCCACCCATGGGCTGCAAGTGGTGGCCCTGAGCAGGGTGGGTGGAGCTGTTGGGGGAGGGGAAAGGGCCAGGTGTTAGGTGAGATTGGTCCACTTTGGCTGGCTATAGTGGCTTCTTCTCCCTTTAGTCCTTCACATCCTGATCTGAGTGTCGCTGTCCCTCCTCTTGGTCCCAGGGGCTTCTGGCTTCTCTTGGTGGAATGTCCCAACAAGCTACAGACCAGGAAGGGCTTCCAGGGAACACAGAGCCCATGGGTGCCTCTCCCGGCCTCTCTGTGCATGAGGACCACAGGCTCCCCTGGCACGGCAGAGCATGGAGCTGGGCTGTAGCACCCACTGCTGACACATCCACCCTCTGCTCCTGGCCCCATTCCAGCCTTGGGGGTTAAAATTTGGGATTGGAGCGACCTGGGCTCTGCTGCTACTAAGCTACAAGCAAGGAGCTACCCCTCTCTGAGCCCAGAAGCAGACACTGCGGATGCCCGGCCTGTGACACACACACCCCTCCCCACCCAGCTCCTATTTCTTCACACTCAGGGCTGCTGCCTGCCAGCCCCAGGACTGTTGCTGGAGCCTCATGGGCCGGGTGAGCTCACAGGCAGGGGTGTATCAGCTGCTGCTGGCAGCAGCCCTCAGAGAGTGGAATGCAGGGTGGTGGTGACAAACTGCCCGGCCCCCTCAGCTTGGTCTGGATGACTCAAGTGCATCCCACACCAGCTCCCAGCTTCCCCACGGGATGCGGCTACAGTTGCCCACAGTAGTAATCTGCCCAATGACTCACCCTTTTATGACTTTTTCCCCTTCCCTGTCTCACTTCCCCACTTCCTTGCCAGTGTTTCCTGCTATCATCTCTTAAATAAAGCAAACCTTTGTCGAAGGCCTGCTTTGGAGGGGGGGAGAGGGAGGCAAAAAAGAACCTCAGTTTACTCAGCTATCAAATGGGTACAGTGAATATGACTTCAGAATTGCTATGAAAACAAAGCAAATCACTACATATACAGAAAGAGCCCAGCACCCAGAGGGCCTATCATCAGTAGATGGATGCTACAGGTATTGTGAGGATCACTTGAGGATATTTTAATACTTGCTAATGCCCAGGGACATACAGTAGTGTTTTGTTTTGTCTATACAGTATCTTGCTATATAGTTCAGATCAGCCTTGAATTCACTATATAGGCTGGCCCCGAACTCAAGGTGATCCTCCTGCCTCAGCCTCCCTAGTGCTGGGATTACAGCCATGTACCATCATGTCCAGCCATCGTGCAGCTTTGATGTGGGAATCTGGTTGTCCCAGAGGCCTCAGAGGTTGACTGGGGGGCCCAAGGAGGGAGGGGCCAGGGCTTGGAGCCTCTGTGGCAGAGATAGCGGAGTCTGTGTTACGAAGCAGGCTTCCTGGGCCCCATGGGAGCCCATCACACCACCCCAGACCTCAGCTGTTAGTGGAAATGGTGCTAATGGGCCAGGTCCAGCTGTCACCATGGGGAGGCTCACCAGGGGAGGGGCAGTGGATGAGGAGATCCAGAGCCTGGTGTGCCCAGGAGTCCCCAGCAATGCAGGCCTGGCCTGTGATCCTCAGGGACCTGTGCGCTACAGTCAGCACAGGAGAGTTCTGGGTACTGGTAGGGAGGCCAGAGGGTGAGAGGCTGGGGGTCCTTGGGCCAGGCACCTCTTCCTCTAGGCCATTTCCTCCCTTGATAATGGGACTGACTCTCCTTCTGACTTCCTTGGTTTGTTCCTGCGCATGGGGAACACTGGGCCAGTGAAGGCAAGCAGGCTCCTCTACCTGCCCGGCTCCGTTGCTCATTCCTGTCTCTCTGCTCTGCCCTGAAGCCCAACTCTGCTGCAGCCTAGGGTGCAGCGCCAACCTCTTCCCCTGACTCCTCTGCCTTAGGCTTCAAGCGCACACAAATCCTATGAGCCTGTGATGGCCTCCATCCCAAAGGAGGTTGCATTCCCAGGCAGGGGACAAAGGGGGTCCTTGGAGCCATTAAGTGAATCTCGTTCCCTTAATCAGAATACTCCCTGCCCCTGCTGACCCCACGGCACCCTCTCTTGGGGTCCTACACGAGCCTCCTGGGGATAAGCATCCTGGATGTGGGTCTCTGAGGTACAGTGGCCATAGTCAGACTCGCCCGCTTCTCTGCTTAAGCCCCTTTGAGGAGTGAGTTCTCCCACTCACTCCATGGACTCCTCCCCAGGCTCATTGTGCAGATAAAAAACTGAGCAGGGCCAGGAATCAGGTGAGGCTGGCAAGATACCCAAGAAGCGGAGTTCCAGGAGGTGCCCACTCCACGGTGCCACCTTGGAACCTGTAGGACGCGAGAGGGAGCCCGGTACCTTTTGTCCGCTCTCCTCCGTGCCCAGAACTGAGGCTGGAGAGGCCAAGGACTCTGCCACGTAAATCTCAGTGAGAGGGGGCGGAGTCATCCCTAAGATCCATTTACTCAGGCTTCTGGGCTGGGGCTCTTCCCCCACCCCAGCAAGAGAATCTTTTTAGGTAGAGGGGTATTCGGTAGGGGAACTGACCCAGAGGAAGGTGGGATCTGTGGGCAGTTTGGCTGTTCGGTTACCTTGGCGATCTAGGAGAATAGACAATTGTCAACATACGATGTTCCATTTACAAGTTTTCAATCTTAGGATGGTGTAAATGCATTCAGTAGAAACTGTTTCCAATTTTGAATCCTGGTCTCTTCCAGTCCAGCGATGTGCATGCTCATCTCTCCTCCGATGCCAGATGGCAGCTGTGAGGGTAGAGCCGGTCAGCAGCGGGATCACAGGGGCTAACAACTCGCATTCCGCGGCTCAGCCAGCTGAGAGGGGTCCATCAGCTACATGCCCAACTTTTTGAACTTCCGGTGGTTTATGGGACCCCTAACTAAGGAGCATCTGAGCCGAGCCACACCCTACACTGTTTGCCCTTGCTGAGGTGTGGGGTAGGAGAGAGAACTGTACGGGACTTCCCTACCCCAGGAACAGATCAAAGATCAAAATTCAAATGATGGTTTCTACCGAATGATCCTCGCTTTCACAGCATCAGAAGGTTGAAAAATAGGTGAACTAGTATAAGCTGAGGACCATTAGTATTGGTGGTTAGTGACTGGAAAAAAAAAATAATTTCTGGGCTGGGGAGATAGTTTGGCAGTCTAAGAACCTGCCTAGTACTGTGTGCTCTGCCAGCCGTGGAACCCTGGTGGCACCATGTACCACTGAAACCGGGTGTGGTGGCGTATGCCTGTAGTCCCAGTGCTGGGGAGGCTGAGACAGGAGGATCGCTGTAAGTCCAAGCTGCATAGTGAGACCCTGTACCAAATAAGTAATTTAATTAATTAAGCAATGATTTTTTTTAAAGTAATTTGTTACAGTGCACAAGGATGCCCTCAATATTCTCTCTTTCAGTGAGACAGGGTTGTACCGTGTGGTCCAGGCTACCCTGGAGCTCACTCGATAGCTCTGGCTGGTCTTGAACTGACAGTCCTCCTGCCTCAGCCTTCATAGCACCACCACACACAGAGAACAAAACAAAGTGACACAGGGCTCACTCTGCGTCACAAGGGCTGAAGGATGGTGACCCTGCAGGGCTTGTGGCATCTCTGCCTAGCAGGAGAGCTGTGGGAGGGGTGAGAAGCGTGGCCGTCTGTCCTAAGGGACTCTGCTAGTTTTGTGATTAAACAGGAAACTTTTTCTTAAGGAAAGAGCACAAAAGAATCCTAAAATGTGTCTGCAGGACCCCCTTCCCAAGTTTCAGTTTCCAGACTCCCTGGAGAAGCCTCTGCCTGGCTGTCTCAGGTCTGCTGTCAGGCAGAAGGGCGGGGTGGGCATACCACAGAGAAAACTTTCAGGGTTGGTTCAGCTCACCCTTTGATATGGGCCAGGGTCCCTACTCCCTGACCCTGGGATCCAGCCCCCCTTTCTCCTTGCAAGCCATCTCCCCTTCTGCCCAACCCTGGCCACCTGCGGGAGCTTGGGACTTTTGTTTCAGCCTTGGTTTTCTCCCCAGCCAATGAGGACCACATCTAAGAATGAAATGAAACACACTTGAGATCTATCAAGAAGGAAAGCTTCGCAGGATAACTGGATAACTATGCTTCTTCTGTACTAGTAACCTGTGGGGTCAGAGACTTCTGGATTGGAATTCTACTTCTACCACTGACTGCTAGCTGTGGACAAAGTGGCGAAGCTCTGGGATCTTGCAAAATCAGAAGTAAAAGCAGATAATTCGCAGGATTGAACTAGAAAATTGGTGAGCTATTCAGGAAAGCATTCAGTAGGGTCCCTGGTACATAGTAGATGCTCAATAAATAGTTCTCAGGAGGAGTAGGAGAGGATAAGGAGCTGCCCTAAGGGTTAGAGACCCACACGGGGTTAGAGACCCACACGGGGTTAGAGGGCACACCTGGGAGCCATCGCCCAAGCGGGGAGGGCAAATACTGGGGAACCTGGGCTCTTTTCTGCCGTGACTTAGAGAAGCGGAAGCGGGCTGGGTTTGGCAGGGGGCCTGTGGCCACCCTGGTGAGTCCCATGCCTGACAAAGCCTGGGGGCTGCTGTCCCACCGCATGCGAACCAGGCTGCCAGGAATGGAGAAGTAAGAGCCATCCTGAGGTGGGGGTGGGGTGAGGGGCAGACAGGCCCAGTGTGGGTGGAAAAACCCTCAGGCCAGCAGTGTGGGAGGTGGGAAGTGCTGGCCACAGGCTAGCCCCCTGCACCCCTGCACCTTGCAGGCTTCACACTCACCGGCAGGGGCCCAACCTCTCTTGGCTGGGACCTACCAGGCCCTGGAGGCCAAGGCCTTCTCAGTCTGCACCTACTGACACTGCAGCCACCATGGTGGTTGGGCCTCAGGGATTCCCAGTGTCCACAGCCCCAACACCGCCCTTCAACCTCCAGGCCAGCCTCAGTCTGCCCTCAGCTTGCCCCCAGTCTTCCCAGTACGGCTACAGCATTCTCCCTGCCTCTGCAGCTCCCTGTCTCTCTGTGTCACCCTTCCCAAGCATCTTCTCCAGCCCAGCACCTGTGCATCTAACCTCATCCCAATGCCTGCAACTCACGGAGATGACGCTGACATACCCATCTCTTGCTGGAAACACGGAGGCCCGTGTGGGACTTACCCAGACAAGGACTCATCCAAACCCACACAGCAAGTCATGGCCAGAGTCAGGAGGGGAACTCAGATTTGTTTTCTCTGTCCCTGTCTCTCAAGGCATGAACCAAGGTTAGGACCAAAGGCCAGGGTACCCTCCCAGAGGGTGAAGCTGACCTAGGAAGTGTTTGACCTCAGAAGAGAGTCTGACCTTGACCCACAGCTTGAGAGATCCAGCTGGGCTGAGGATGGGCAGGGAGGTGTCCTGCCCCCAGGGCATCTCTGGACGACTTTCCTTCTGGGACCACTACCCTCCCCCCCATTGTGGAGAACTTGGGTCCTATGGCCCATCAGGGGCCCTGTTGGGGTCTGTCAGGCCTCTCTCCAGGGACCTGAGAGCAGCCAGCCTGGCTTTTAGCACAATACAGCATCATTACATCTGTGATGCAGTGGGGGGAGGATGGCCTCTAGGGCGGGGACACCAGGCCCTAATGGCTTAGGAACGACTCTCTGTCGCCATTTCTGGCTTCTGGGGAGGGCAGGTCGGGGCTGGGGGCTCCATCACGGGGCGTGGATGCGCTCTGGGGAGTCTAATCTTGGACTTGCCAAGGCAACCCTGTGGAAGTGGCAGCTCTGACTGACCAGCCCCGCCTTTCATGATAGGGGCAGAAAGCATTGGCTGGCAGCCCCGGCTGCCTTCCTCCTCAGAGCGGGACCCTGAGGCCTGGAAGGTCAGAGGACTCTTGCAAGCCAGATCTGTGCTAGAACTTTCCACACGGCTTTGGCTCCTTCCAGCAAAGTCTCTGCAGCCTTCCAGACCCTGATCTGCTTCCCTGACACCATCTTCCAATTTCTCCCTAAGAAGAGGTCCCCCCAGGGGCTGCACTGCCACCGGGCAGGGAGTAGGCACTCTACCTGCTTACACTCATTCAACTAGGGTGAGGAAAGGGTTGTCACATGCCATGTAATGTTCTCTTAGCCTCCGCTCTCAGGATAAACCACAAGCCTGTTAGCTTGTTAGCGCAGCCAACAAGGCTCAGTGGAGTTGGTCCTGCCCTCCTCTCTGGTTTTCTTTCTTGCAGCCACCCCCTGGCAGCCCCTCAGGCCGCAGCCAGCCAAGCCCCTTCCCCCAAGCCCCAGCCTTTGTCCCCTGTGTCATCACTGGTGTTCCCACTCTGCTGTCCATCTTAGCTCATGGACCATAGACTTGGGGAGGCCGTCCTCAAGCCCTTGACAGAGTGAGGCCACCACCACCAGGCTCCTGCCACCCTTCCTGCTGTCATGAGTGTGGTGGTAGGGATGTGTTTGGGATCCTTGGGTTCTTGTGGCTTCCCTTCCCTACTCTAAAGCAGACTAGGAGGACCACAAGTCTGTTGTCAGCCCTCGATAAGAAATGACACATGGACGGAAGGCAGGAGGGGGGAATGAAGAAGGAAAAGAGGCAGGAAATGAGAAAGGAAGGAGAGAGAGTGGGAAGAAACAGATATCCAGGGAATAGGAACACATAAAGAGAAATCAATCACCAAGCTCAGAAAAAGTAACCCCATACATGGGGCCAGGATCAAGTCACATTCTAAATTTGGTTTTGAGCTTCCCCAGCAGCCAAAGCAAAAAGGGAGGTATGGCTAATCACTAAAGAGTGGGTGTGAGAGAGGAAGAGGCCACAGGCTCCTCAGGAACAGTCTAGCTGGGTGGGAGGCAGGGAGCCGGACACCATGGCGGGTGTCCTGAGCCTCCCTTTCTCCTTCCCTGCCTCCCTCAGTGAACTACTAGGTTTCTTGAGGCAGCTTCTTATGCCATCTGTGGGTAAACCCTGGAGGAGAAGCAGCTGGGGCAGTGGCCCTGGCTGACCCAGAAGAGCAGGTGGGCAGGGAGGTGTCCTTCCAGCCTGGCTCTCGGTGGGTGTGGCTCCTGGAGGCTCCTCAGTGTGACGTGGGCAGGCGGCCTGGGCCAGCGCTGCTATCTCCACCAGCCTCTCCTCCGGCACTGTCCACCCTTCCTCCTTTAGGGTGGGAAATGCTCAGGACTATGCTCAGCAGGAGGCTGGGAGGATTCAGTATGGCAGTGTGTGTAGGCCACCGGGGACCACTCTACCAATGTCACAGCTCCTTATGTGTCTCCATGACATCAGGTGCCTGGCCACTCTCAGCAGGGAAGTGGAGGTTAAGCAAAAGGTGCACCTAGTAGGGTGGGGGGGGGTGAGGAGTCCTGAGTCATTTCTGAGGGTGGGCTCTTAGGGACCGTGGTCTTTGGCACTTCCTCTGTACCTCCCTGACCATGTATCCCCTGGTAGGAGTAAACTGAGGCACAGAGCCTGCTCAGTGTCCCTGTTGCGGAGAGTAGGTATCTGTCTAGAAAAAGGGACCTCCAGGGCCTCACAGCCAAGTTCCCAGGCTAGGACATATTGAGAAGGGGC
>NDGN011485141.1:0-10708 GCA_002564285.1 Tympanoctomys barrerae
ATACCCGACACCCAAAATGAAGGAAGGAAAGGTTTATTTAGCTCACAGTTACTGGAGGTTTTAATCCACACTCAGCTGGCTCCAAGACAGAGTGGCACATGGCAGAGGGCAACTTTACAAGCCAGCAGCAAAGAGCAAGAGAGCAAAGAGAGGAGCAGTAGCCGCTCAAGCACCGAGCTTCTCTTCCCTCCTTACACTGTAAGCAAGTCATCTGCTGCAGGGCTGGAGTAGCACTCACACCCGTAATCCCAGTGGATCATGAGTTAGTCGCAAATTCTAGACCTCTGCTCCATGATTGCATGAGGCTTTAGGGGGCAACTAGACACAAAAATAAGAGTTTTTATTTTCTTTTTTTTTTATTAGTGCATGTTAGTTATATACGGAGATGGGTTTATTTTGGTATTTTATTGTAGGCATGTAAAATAATTAGACTATTTTCTTTTTTAATGTTTTATTCATTTGGTACAGGGTTTAGCTACACAGCTCAGACTCATAGTGATCCTTCTACCTCAGGTTCCACAGCACTGAGATTACAGGTGCGTGCCACCACACTCTGTTTTAAGTGGCTGGCATGGTACACCTGAGGTCTGGGGATGGCACGGCAGGTGGCACCAGGCATCACACCTGGGTCCTTACACTTGCCAGGCAGGTGCTTAGACCACGGAGCTATCTCCTCAGCCCTATTAGATTATTTTCAATGCCAATTACATTGTTGGCCTTCCTTCCCTAATCCTTTTCTTCTTTCCTAATGTTTTCCCTTCTACTTTCCAGTCATCATTTTTTATTTCTCTTTTGATTTGTTAAGATTCCACAGGAGATTAAATTTGCAATATTCAGCTATGGCTGGTTCATTTTGTTTAGATTTATCCCCTTTTCCCCACATTACATGCCATCCATCGCGGCGGCTCTATGAGTTTCCACTGTGTGTACACACCATGCTGTCCATTGTATCTTCAGCCTGCTGAATGTACTGTTTCCTATGTAGAAACTTCTCTATTTACAGTGGTCATATTGGGTGATTCTTGCTATTAGTTCTTGTGCTGTTGCAAATCCGTTGAAGTATGTGCGCGTGTATGTGATATCAAGTGCTTTTCCTACTTTTTTCCTAGTGGTTTTGAGGTTTTATGCTTCAATCAATTTTGAATTGAGTTTTGTACAGGGTAAGGAATAGTGATATCACTTCAACCTTCTGCATATGGATACTTTGCTTAAAATATTTGGATTATTTTCAAATTTAACAGTTTTTGTGTGGCTTTTAGTGTCTTTACCTTTTGTAATGTCAAAACTTTATTTTATATCTGTTTTAAATGATTGCCATCAATTATCCATAATGTTTTTCTACTTTCCGATTTTCTATCCCTTATCCTCCCTTGTAGGTCAATCCATTCCACGTTTTCATAACATGTAATATTTTTCTACCCATGATTCTACCTTGCTATCTGTATCCTATTACAATGTATTTGAAATACTTACATTCAGTTGTTTTCACCAAAGTCTAACTTACATTTGGCTGGAAATGTCTAACTTGCAAGAGGTTCCTGAGGTGTTTAATAATTTGAATTATTTCTTGACTGTTTGAAATTTAAAGCTGAAGAACAGTTTAGTGGGGACTAGTATTCTCAGTCCATATTTTCTCTTTGGTTTTCTTGAGGATGCAACTCCATTACAGCTTGGACATGGAACTTATTTTTGAGAATGTGTCAACTGTTTAATTCATTTTAAAATTTTTAATATATTTAATTTTCCCCCAAATTTGAATATCTTCCTGTTAATTTTAAAGTTTGGTACCTTTACTTGTAAATTTATTCACAGAGTTAATATTTCTGAGGGTTTTTTTTTTAGTGGAATGCATTTTTGTCTTTCAGTGGGCAGATTTAGATCTCTTATTTTTTGAAAATTGAGAAGTGTTGTTTTCTCTATTAGGTCTATTTTGACCTTTTCTAGGAACATGCACCTTTTCTAGGAACGTACATATGTGTATGCTGGAATCCCCTACCTACTTTCCATTTTATCTACTTTCTCTGGCTTTAGTTTCTTTTATGTCTTATCATATGCATCCTTATTTTCTAAGTTTTCTTACTTTCACTCACTGTTCTCTATTATATTTAGTCCTGTCTATTCTGTAGATTTGCGGTGTGCTCATTAGAAAATTATTTTGGGGGTGATCAATTTCCTTCTCTATAAAATAAAAGTAGTGACCAAGGCCTTCAGATGATTTCTGACCCTACTTTCATCTCTAACTGGTCATACATACACTGGCAAATACATAACTATATATCATTGTTAGTGTTCTGTCTAGAAATTTGAAGAAGATAAAATAGATTATAGTCAAAGATTTCCACTGGATTTTAAATCTCTCTTGAATTGTACTTTCTAGTGACAGGGAATGATAATAATACTAAACACATTTCATTTTGATATAACATCACACTCAATTATATTTCTTAAGAATTTAATATCACAGTATTGCTATGTTTTTATGTCTATCTATAGAACAATCTCCTTATTCCTATGGAAGCATCTGAAAAGCATATTTAAAGCAATTTTATAGTCCTATTTTTAGCTTTACTGTGTGACTTTTAGATTTATTATTATCATTGATTTTTATTTATATTTATATTTATTTATTTATTTATTTGGCGGAACCAGGGATTGAACTCAGGCCCTTGTGCTTGCCAGGGAAGTGCTTATTCCACTGAGCCATCTCTCCAGCCTGGTTTATTATCTTTTAAGAGTTTAATAATGTATAAGCCATGATAAGAAACTGAGACATTTTAATATTACTTTTCTTTACTACCTGTAGATAAACATAATTTTGGTCAAATAAGACATAAACGTCTGGAGGTTTATTTGGCAAAGAAAGGGTATGTAGAGGAAAGGAAACTTGATTTTCTAGTTAAAATTTGTTGTTAATTCTTAATATTTTTTATTGGAAAAATACAATCACTTCTGTTATTTTCATATTTGTAAAGTTGCTCTTTAACCTATCTTTGTTAGCTGAATCTTTTTTTACTGTATATTATCAGCTGAATCTTAAACTATAGATGATGGTAAGAGTCATCCTGGGGTATAGTTTCTATAGCAATGAATGATTCACATAAACTTTGGTATATCCATGTTTTCACCCTTCAGTTTATTGTCCTTGTCATTTTTTTTCATATATTTCTATTAGTTTTTTTGTTCTGGTGGCAGAAAAATGCTGCCAGTTTATAGTTGAAATCATTATAAGTGATAGCGCACGTTCCCTCTGATTCATCACATACATTGTTCTTTAAGCCCATTTCAGTTCTGGTTCATTTCTCCACTCGCATTTTATCCCTTGAAGTTATTTTCATGATGTGCTCTTGCAAGCGCTCCCTGAGTTAGAATTCCAAAGCTCTAAAAGTGACTGTTTTCTTGTCCTTCTGCTATAATTCAGTCAGCCAATGCCATACGGATAGCAGTGCTCTGGGTGTGTAATTGGAATCACGATGTTTTCAAATGGCCCACTGTTTTATTATAGTTTCCTAATGCTTTCTTATTGGTAATTTTCCTTCTATGAAAATTACTTTTTAATTATAAAGTATATTTTTCAAGTTTTAAATTCCCTAAATCAATATTACATGATTTTGAACAAAATTAAAGGAAATAGAAGTGCTTTCAAAATTAGAGACTTTATTCATACATTTTTAATTACATTAATCAGTACATTTTCCTCCGTATCTGGTAGATTTAGCTCTCTAGGAATACACTGACTTATAGATTGGGTCAATATGTGGCCTCAGTAATCCTTTTGTCCCATAAGCTTTTAGGTTTCCAGTTGAATATCTCAAAATGAACCAAAACGTTTATTTCTACTGTATTGTAGAACTTATATAAATGTCAAGGAATAAAAGAGACACAAACTCTCATGGGAAAATAAATATAATAGGAAAATATGTGACAGATGAAAGAAAGGCCAACGTATTTTGGGAGGTGAAGAACAGGTGGAGTAGTAGTTCATGTAGCAGAATAAAAACAGTGAAAAAAATTCTTCATTTTTAGAATTTACAAAATATAACTGCATTAGACCAATATCTATGGGATTATCACCTTTTTATCAATCACAGGACCTGCTAAGTTTGGTTCCATTTGACTGAGATTTATCTCATCACACCCAGGCATAAGTAATATAACTTGTAGACTAAGTTGCAAGTCACCTGGCACCATTTTCCAATTTTAAAGGCAAACTTGGAAGCTACACATCCTATTTAAGGTGTACAGTGTGCATACTTAAGGCTTAAGTTAAAGAAGTGGCCTCCAGGGCAGTGAAATATCCTTCAGTAAACTATATGAAAGGAAAATAAAAAAAATATATAAAATAAATATAAAAGAAGATGTTTCTTTCTTAAAACATTGTGATTTCAGGGTTTTGTAATTTCATTAAAGCCCATTCTAACCCACAATTCCTGGAAATTTAGGAGTTATATGTAAAATGCAGCCCAGAACAAATGAGTTCTGTAGTCCTAAAAATTTACCCCTTGGCTATAGAAGATAGTGTTAGAAACACACTGTGAACACGTGTGTTAAGCTGACATGCATAGATAGACTGTAAGAATGTTCTTCAGTCATCTGTCAGTTCATGTTTAGGTACAAGCATGAAAAGTACGAGATAGGAGAGGGATATTGAGAGAACTATCTTGGGGCAGAAAGCACGCTAAAGAGTAAAGACTGGTAGGCACCATGATTTGGAGTGCTTTAATAAAATGTCCTATTTCCTACATAAATATCCAATGCCAGTATCTACCACTTTATAAGCTTTAGTCCCAGTGTGGTGGCGTATGCCTGTAGTTGCAGTACTGGGGAGGCTGAAAACAGGAGAATCACCACAAGTCCAAGCTGCATAGTGAGACACTGTACTAAATACATAAATGGAAATAAAAAAATAAAAAAATAAAATAAATACATAAATGGAAATAAATAAATACATAAATGGAAATAAACAAATAAATACATAAATGGAAATAAATAAATAAATAAATAAATTTGGTAAGCCCTACCTGTGAACAAAGAATTTTATGTTATGTTTATGGTGCCTTACTCTAATTCCTAATAAACAAAGGATTACTAGAAATTTGAGCTAACTACAATATGAAATTGTGAGATGAAAATTAGCAGCAACCAGAAATTCAGAATAAGATGAAATAATGTAGGAATGAAGGAAGAAATAACATGTAAAAATTTTAGATTAATATTGTTAAAGATACATGATGAAAAGTTGTAGTGCCTGAACTAAAAGGATAATATTTAAAAGAATAATTAAGAAGTAAGTCGTGGATATTAAAGTATAATTGCAAATATGTTAAAAATCAATAAAAAACAGGAGAAAATTTTGATTTGAAAATATGGTGAAAAAACCCCCAAGAATATTGGGCAGACATAAGAAATGTTATAAAGATAGTTAAACATCTTAATGATAATGGTTTTAAAAGAGGCCATATAAAGTACCATCCATGAAAATGAATATCAAATTCATAATCTAAATAATGAAGATTTGTGAAAAAATGAGACCTAAATTTATAGCATTAAATTGGATGAAAAATCTTCAGTGTGACATCAAAAGCAAAATATATGAGAAAAAATTGAACAAAAGTTTTAAAACATGAAAACAGAAAGAGCACTGTGGTCTGAACTGTGTACTGAGACCCTGTACAGAAAAAAAAGAAAAAGAATTTTTAAAACTGTGCCACAAAAGGAATTTTTTTACAAATTTCACATTATGGCATTAAGTTATTGTTCAGAATCTGTGACTGTATCTCTTTTTATTTGTTTATTGTCAATGTCCACATACATATTTATCTATGTGTGAGTATATTGCTTAAATACATTAAAGAAAAATATAGGTTATTAAACCTAAAAGACAGAAAGAATTAATGGGGAACTTGTCTCTGGTATTCCCAGAGGCTCTAGGGGAATAACCATTTTCTTACCTTTTGCTGCAAGTGAAAGCTGCCACACTCCTTGATTCCAAAGCAGCATTAATTCAGTGTCGCTTTAGTCATCACATCGCCGAGCTTTCTGCCTTTTATACAACTTCTGTGATTAAGTGGAACCTCTTAATATTCTGACAACACCAAACCACCTCAGGATCTGAACTGACTCACACCTGCAGTCCCATTTTCATGTCTGGTTATGACTGTACAGCTTCTAAGGAGAAGGATGTGTACTTATCAGTCAGCATTTTACTAGAGAAACAGATATAACACAAGGTACACAAGCGTATAAGAAAGTACATGATCACTGTACAGTGGTCAGCCACAGAGTTGGATGAAGAAGTGTACAGAGGGTGTCTACACACTGGAAATTGGAGGTTTCAGTCCCAGGCCCAGAGTTCACTGCAGTACCCATGCGAGTCCGTACCGGAAAGCCGGTGGCTCTGCAATGGAATGCGGGAGCTCTGCTGGAAGGCTGGAGGTTCTGAGGCAGGAGCCAGAGATTCTGCACTAGAAGCCAGGCGATGACTCCTGGCTGAAAGCAAAGACTGGAGCTCCCCTGCGGCACAGAAGCAAGGCCGTGCTTCCTCAGTTCTTCTTTGTATCTACCAGGTGACAAGCCGCTCTAGGGTGGGTCGTCTATACTCTAGAGGGTAGAACTGGGCTGATTCAGCTGAGCTTCTAAACTTCTCAAGTTCACACAACCAATCAATCCAACTTTCTTGGGGAGGTCACAGTGAGCAGGAAATTTGGACCTATTCACAGAAAAGAGAGTCTGAATGGTCACTAAAAACATGAGAGGAGTTTGAAGTTCAGTGGTCATGTAGAAAAAAACAGACTAATTTTCTCAATATTTTTGAAGAATAATATTAATAATACCAAATTGGGAGAAAGTAGGAAAGGATAAATTTCAGCATATTTAATATATTTTAATATATAAACATATATAATCCAACTCTAGAGGAGAGCACTCTGGGAAATAACTCTCACATGCGTCATGTGTAAACATGTTGAGGAAGCTCAATATATCATCTTATGAAATCAGAAGAAATTAAATACAACGATAGGATCTCCTATTTGGGAAATAAGTAAACTGTCATGTATTCCTATATTCAATATTCCCCAGCAATAAGAATGAATTGAATTTGTATGAATTAACTAGTTTTTTTGTGCCTAGACATAATGCCCAACATCTACAACTTAAAGAAGAGGTTTAATTTGGCAAAGATTTTAAGAGGAGTAGTATGTGATCCAATGGCTTCAAAGCAGGCACATTATGGTCGAGGGGTGGGGTGGAGGCACTTTTCCATTACCTACCCAATCATACCTGGAAGGATGCTCTCCAAATTCCCCTAGTGAGTTCTTAAAACCTATAAAGCTGACACTCCACCATATTTGCCAGACCCCACAAATTGTCAGCTTCATACCCAAACACATCTCCTTAAATCATAATTTCTTAGCAAATGAAGAGCAAGTTCTTAATTTTATGTAATATTATACAGCTATCATTTATACAACCAAAGATGGAACTATCCCTTCACCAAAGGCCAGTAATATTTTTCAAATGTCGGAGCCCAAGTGTCTTCTGAAAGTTAAAACAAACCCTTAGCTATGAGTCCACCCTTAGCTATGAGCTGTTGCAAAAGTTAAAATCAAGCTACATAATCCCAAGGTGTAGTGGCACAACATTAACATGCTCATTCCAAAAGGAAAGAATATAAATATAGCAAAAAAAAAAAAAAAACCTAATAGATCTAAAGCAAGAACAAAACCCAGCAGTGCCAACATTAGTCCTGCAGTTTCATTCCTGAAATATGGGCACATGGGAGTAAGCAAAGAGATTCAGAGGGCATAAGTGGATTATATCAGTGGTGTGTCTAGAGCTGGCTTTGCTTGATCTGGAACTTTCTTTGCTAAATATTCCATGTTCTTGCATCTCTGTCTTCTCTACTTTGGGTCTCTACTGCATGTTCGCCTTCATTCCCACTGCTTGACACACTGTTCTATCAGAGACTCCTCATCTGGTGTCCAAGGCCTGCCTTTGAAATGTGGGTGGCCCCTTCTTGAACCCATAACTCTACATTGTTCATGCTGAAAAATAAGTATCATTTGGACAATACCAAAGCCTGCCACAGCATTGGCAGTAGCCATGCGCCCTCAGATCATGGCAATGATGATTTCTTAGTGCTTGAATGACTGAGCCCAATGAGATGACTCCCACGCAGCCGATTTCCTAGTAGGCCCTTCTCAGAGAGGCACCTGCTGATGCATTCTCAAGTAAAGTTTCATACTTGGCATTTCTGACTCTGTAATGGATACAGTCTTGGTGATTTCGGTCCAGCCCTCAATGTGTCTTTCTGTTGTTGCTATTGTAGTTCCTTCAAAAGTACTTGGCTTCTTTTTAATGATACTAATCTCTTCAACAGCCACACCTCTTTTACTCCCACCTTTACATGTGGTTTCTCTGGGTGAAAA
Organism: Tympanoctomys barrerae; assembly: GCA_002564285.1. Lineage (NCBI taxonomy): Eukaryota > Metazoa > Chordata > Mammalia > Rodentia > Octodontidae > Tympanoctomys > Tympanoctomys barrerae. The sequence goes on from NDGN011485141.1 coordinate 8,427, forward strand.
TTTAATTCAAAAAATTTTTTTTTGCTCTACTATGCACTTCTGACTATAAATCTGGCTAAAAACAGCCAGAGGTACGAATGTTACAGCCTGAACGCTGGCCTTTCTTGAAATTTCCCCAGCATGTTAATTATCCCGCTGCCTTTAATCTGCTTCCTGCATACTCTCAGGAATAAAATGAAAACAAATTTTCTGCTTGAGTACAATAAAAATGGGCTCTAGTACAATTGCCAATGGAGTCCTTGTTTCCCAATGAAACTTCTAGGTTAACCTTTACTGTTAGTATTCTTATCAGCATTCTGGTCTTCAGCACTCTGATCAGAATTAACCACTAAGCTCTTTTTATTGCATTCTAGAGCTTGTTCAAAGCTTGTATCTCCAAAGCCTTTAAAACTGTTCCTATAAACCAGTTCCAAAGGCTTCCAATGCCAACATTGGCATTATCACAGTGACATCTTTACTTCTGCAGTACCAATTTTCAGTACTGGTCAGCTTTTCCAACACTAGGCACATCTGACACCTACAATTTAAATGGAGAGAATTTTAATTTGGCACATAGTTGAAGGGTATTTTGACGATGACCAGCTGGCTCCAAAGCAGGACCCTTATGTCAGAATGGCATGCTTAAGCAAAATTTTTTTTAAAAATATATTTATTTGGTACAGGTCTCACTGTACAGCTCAGACTCATAGGGATCCTCCAGTCTCAGCCTCCCCAGCACTGGGATTACGGGTATGTGCCACCATGCTGGGTTTCAAGGCTGGTGCTGGGAAGCGAACCTGGGTCCTTGTGCTTTCCAGGCAGGGGCTTAGATCGCTGAGCTATTTCTCCAGCCTTGAGAAAATATTTTTAATTCACAGTGACTGGAAATCGAGCATGGAAGCAGCATACGGGAAACAAGTAACAAAGTACAGTGCGTAAGGTCATGCCTCTGTGACCTTTCTAGACACGCAGAAGGATCCTCTGTCAATCCCTGTATATTTTTCAGTTAAGACTTCCATAAACTTTATCTTTGTCAATATAAATAGATGTAGAAATCACAGTATAGAAGAAAATATTTCCCATATTAGACATATTAAAATATTTACATAAAAATTAAAAATTTAAAATATCTGTGCCAATGATGCATGTCATCTTTGAGTGTATACATATTTTAAAAATACTGGACATAACTTGCAATAATCTAATTTGAAAATAGTCATTATGTCTGAGGCAGTATCACTGGAAATGTAATTGTAATGGGTGATCAACATTTTATTTGCATTTGTAATTTTTTTAAATTAGGGAAATATGAGTGCAAGGTACAGGATTGTTTGCTTTTTTGTTTTTTGAAAGGTATAGGATTGTTTGCTTTATTTTTCAACTTTTTGTATGTCTGAAATATATATTAGTAGAAAGTCATGGTAACTGAAATGCTAATTAATTGGACATATTTCACTACTAATTTTTATTTTATAAATCTTTCTGCCCTTATTTCTAAGTAGATGCTTCCTTATATTTCTAGAAGTATAAAACTGGAGTAGTGTTTACATTTCAAAGATTCCCTTTACAGTTGAATACTTGTGAAGTAATTTATAGATGATGGCATGCTCTGTAAATGTCAAGGCGATATAATTATCACAACATCTCCTGTTTAGAAGACAAATCAATGGTGTGTGTCTGTTTCATTAAAAAAGTACACCACCTTCTATGAAAGGATTGGTTCTCCTTTCTGTGTGTGGCCAGTAATCCTCACTGTGGGCTGTAGTTCATAAAAGCTTCCCATCTATACTAAAGGTTTCAACAATACTAGATGGTGAGTAGATCATACTTTATTATTCTTTTTTACAATTAATTAAATTAAGTCACCAAAAGATTAAGATCAAAGTACTGTATTGTGATGCAGAATTCATGATCTAGCTATTTATGATTTGACATCTCCTGTCCCTTCTAGTCTAGTAAATAGAATTTTACTGATTAAATTAAATTGAGGCCCAATGGTTGTTATTTCAACCAAAGGATAAACAAGTGAAAAATTGATTACTTTTAAATAAATGCATAATCATTGGTGCATATGTGTTTTTGATAAAAATCAAGAATTAGGAGCCCTATTCAAAATTAGAATAATCTCTTTTGCTGTTGGAGACTTGCTGCCTGTTGTTTAGGTCCTGTAAGAAGAATCAGTGTAGAAAGGACAAGCAACAGAGGGTGAAAGTTGGTGAAAGGAGTCCAGGTGCCAATGCTCCTAGGTGCAAGAAATTAAATAGCACTGGGCTTTCTTTGTAAAGGAAAGAGGAAGAGTCCTT
>NDGN011485153.1:0-11481 GCA_002564285.1 Tympanoctomys barrerae
CTTGCCTGGCAAGCGCAAGGGCCTGAGTTCAATCCCTGGTTCTGCCAAAAAGAAAAAGGGAAAAAAGAAAGAGTTTTATTGAGTTGGAAGAGGGCTCCGGAGGACAGGGCTGGTCACGCAGAGCCAACATTCCATTCTGAAAGTGCTCCTCTCTAAGCGACTGTGAGTCATTTCCTCCATTGCTCTAGCAATTCCTAAAAGTTGATGTAGGTATCAGGGTGAGAACAGAAGGCCAGAGATGGTGCCTTTCCTGCCCTAAACTGTAAGCCCTTGTTCTTCAAGGCCCTGCTGGGGTGCTGCCTCCCAGGCTCCTCAGGCTGTGGTGATAGGCAGCCTGCTCCCATGCAGGCCCTTGGCTGTCAGTGGTGCAGTGTTCCAGCTTCACCAGGGTTGATGGCAACCAGCACTGGAGTGTGGGGCCTTGTCCTCCTGCTCCTTGGCAGGTGCAAGGTGTGAGAAGACACTCCCATCAAGGCAGTGTTCTCTAGTTGCTGCACCCCACATAGGGAGCCGTCACAAGGACTGCCTGTCCTACCTCTGTGTGCCTCTAGGGCCCCCTGTGTGTGGGAGTAGGCACGGGAGATGGCCACTACCCCTCGGTTGCCATGCCAGGTGACTAGATTTTGCCCTCAAGGAGTCCCACCCCCACTCTCCTCTCCCTCATCCCTGATGCTCCACGGAGATCAAGACTGTGGGCTGGGGGAGAATTAAAGGTGGGGAGTGGGCCCCACCTTAGTGACTGGCCCACCCTTCCTGAAGTGGGCTCTGTGGTCCCTTGCCCACCTCTGCTGCCACCCAGCTGCCTGTTTTCTTGGCCTGGACCCTCCTCATCTGCATCTTCCCTCCTCTCGGCTGGGCTTGGTGGCTCTGCCCAGGTCTCCTCTGCCTTCCTTTCCCTCTTGGCAACCCCATCTTCATTTCCCAGGAAATGAGAGACCAGCATGCCAGGGGATTTGAAAAGTTGATGGTAGGAGTGGTACATCCCTCTCTGCCTACATGGAGGGTGCAAAGCCCCTCTGCCAGGAAGGGTCTGGAAGTAGTTCTCCCCAGGAGAAGGAATGTCCTGCATAAGGGAGAAGTGGGGGGGGGGGTATAACTGAGCTGGTCCTCCCATCCCTCATGCAAATGAAGCTCTGTTCAGAAGTCTTCCTGCAGAAACAGAAGCATGGTCAGCCTTTACAAAATAAAGTGTTTGTTTATTATGAAATTAGAGATGGAGGCCCCTCCCCTTCCTCCCTCTCTCCCCTTCCCCAGCTGCCTCCATCTTCTTCTCCCCCTCCCCTGGGCCTGGGAAGCACACAAGACAATGCCCAGAGCTGAGGCGCCAAGGGCAGGCTAACAGCTGGGCAGAGCTCCAGGGAGGTGGCTGAGTGGGGGCTGGAGCTCCCGCAGCCCTGAGGCGGCTCCCTCCAGCTGGAGGCCGCAGAGCCAGGATGAGGCCATGAGTGATGGATGGAACCATGCGGGCAGGTCTGTGAGGACAGGACAGGGTGAGGGGCAGGCCCAGGGGGAGCAGCCTCCACCCTCACCCTGCCCACCTCCAGGGCACTGACCTGGGGCAGAGTATTCCCTGCAGGAGAATGGGCAGCAGTGGCTGGAAGTTTCTCTTGCTTTAGGATGGACAACAACAACCAAAAAAACCCAAAGAACCAGTAACAGGGACCCAGAGAAAAGGAGGGGAGATGCGGGCTGGAGAGACACAGCATGTGTGTGGGTGAAGGAAACAGCGCCAGACCCCGACGAAGACAAAAACAGTCACAGATAAAGGAGTCACAGTGAGACAGCAGAGGTTCAGGGTTAGGGCTACAAAGCCCAGACCTGGACAGAGTGCCACAGACAGACAGAGATCCCTGGGGAGACACACAGATTCAGGAGGGGGGGGGGTCACAGCAAGGATGCCCTGAAGGTCACAGGCAGGGGTACAGCCGGCCCCTGGGCTGCTGCCACCTGCCCGGACCCTGGGGCTCACTCAGAGGGCCTGGAAGGGCTGCCTGGAGCTCAGGGGCCTGGGGGCTCCTTGGCCCCGTACAGCTCAGCCAGAGTGTGGAAGAGTGGGCCCCAGTCATCCAGTGGCTCTGCGGGGCCGGGGGTGCCGCCCGCCTCACTGCCGGAGCCAAGTGAGCTGAGTGAGCCACAAGAGGAGCCTCGGCCCTCGTAGCCGTACACCTGCACCGAGTCATAGGGGGGCACCCCAGGGTCCTCGTCTGCCTCACGCAGCCGCAGCGCCAGCAGCTGGGCCACGTCGGCAGGGCCTGGTGGCCGTGGCTGGCGTGGGGCCCGCGCCCGGGGCAGCACATCGCGGCGGGCAGGAGGCCCGGGCGCCGGCGGAGCCGCCCCGTCGGGATTTTGTAGGGCCGTGATGTCGAAGGCCTCGGTGTCCTCTTCGCCGCCGCCCTCGTCGTCATAGGTGATGATGTTCTCGCGTACATCCTCCTCCTCCAGAACCATCAGTGCTTCCTGCTTCTGCCGCCGCAGGGCCACGAAGAGCACCACGAGGGCTGGGAGGGCGCAGAGGCTTGAGCCAGCGTGGGGTGGGACAGGAGCCCCCCTTACCCCCCATCTGGAGAGCTTTGCTTTGAGCCCTGACTCCACTTTTGACTTGCCAGTTGCCCATGGAAGTTGACTAACTTCTGTGGACCTTTCTGACCCTTAGTTTACATAGTAATCAGAGAAACCACATTTACCTCTTAGGGTTTTTGAATATGAAATGCCACAAGTGCTGTGCCCAGCACCACCCCTGACACAGAATTGGGGTCCAAATAAATAATTTTTATGCCAATCAATACTGATGGGCAGATCAAGAACATAGAGTCAGAGCTTTTCTCCTGAACACAGCAGGTGGAGGGAAAACCCAGGCACGAGGGGTCATTCAAGCTCTATGTCCAGGAGCCTGGTTCTTCTCAACCCCTGAAAACCCTGATCCCACTGCTGTGTCCTACTGTGGGCAGACTCACCAAGCAGGGTGCCCACACAGGTGACAATGGCAAGGAGGGCACCAGTGCTGAGGCCAGTGGGTGAGAGCTGAGCCTCGGCCCGGCAGGACGCCACGGAGCCGTCAGGTAGGCAGCGGCATACACTGACAGTCACTGTGGCAGTGCTGCTCAATGCTGGCTGTCCCCAGTCCCACAGTTCTATGGGAACCAGGTATGGGGCTTGGCGGGGCGGAGCAGGGCGGGAGGGCAGCAGCAGGCTGGCGGAGCCATCTGTGGGCAAGGAAAGGTATTGGGGCGCTTCAGGGATGCCTTCCTGGTAGGTGTGGTCCAGTCCATGGCAAGGCTTGCAGGAGCCAACACTTGAGTGTAGACGCATACCTACCTTCTGGCTGCAAGGCCGACAGGTGCGGCAGGGCTCAGGCAGGCTGGGCTGGGAGTGGTGGAGGGGTCAGGAGGAGGGGGACAGCCACAGGCATGGCTGCAGGACGCCACTTACCTCGGTTATCTTGGACAGTAAAGTTGGCATCAGGGCCTAGAGGACTTTGAAGGGAGACTCGGCTACTGTTGCCAACTTCATCTCTGTCCAGGGCCCTGATGACCTGAATCAACTGGGAAGAAGAAAAGCCTTGAATAGAATGGGCTGCCAGAGGTCTTGAAATCCCAACCCACCTGCCTCACCTGCTCACCTGGCCAGGGGCTGCGGAGTCACATACAAAGGTGTCGTAGGGCTCAGCCAGCTGAGGAGGGTTGTCGTTTTCATCCAGGGTCTGGATAGCCACTTGGACACGGGAGGCCTGTGCAGAGCTGTCTAAAGCCAGAACACCAACACGTACACACCACACAGTACACACAACACGGTTTTGATACAAAATACATGGTGCATTGGCATGAATGTCACACATGGCACATAGTGTGTGCACATACAACATGTGAAATAAGCATGTAATATGCAGACAGTAAACCATGTGGTGAGGTGAATGAAATAACACCAAGTACAGATGATATTCATGTAGTACCCAGGATATGTACAACATACAATATACACACAGCAGGAACACCATGGCCAGGATTCCCAAAGATAAGAACCCGTATACAGGGACATGCAATATACATGAAAGCAAGTGCAAACAGGTTGAGTACCAACAACACCGTGTACATACCATATACCACACAGCCAATATATGAGTGTTGAGAATAAACACAACATATATGAAGCAGATGTTTGATACATGGCCAAAGCAGTACCATGTGCCCCACATCCCAGGCCCAGAGAATGCATTTTCATGCACAATGGCCATGCACAACACCAGTGGGACACACACACACACACACACACAAAGAGTCACATCAGAGGTCTGGGAGGCTATAGCACAACAATGAGTATCATTCAGTGTTGACCTTGGGGAAGGAGGAACTTCATGGTCTACACCTTCATGGTGCAGAACCCGGGTACCGCAGCCAGACACAGGACCCCTCTTCACCCATCCCCTTGAGTAGGTGGCTCCCCACCAGGACCCTACCTTGGTCCTCACTGCCATTGCCATCCAAAAGAGAATGCAAAGTGTGTCTCCCTGTCATCTCTCCTAGGCTGAGCCTCTCAATTCCTTTAGCCTTTTTCCTAGGTAGGGGGAGAGCTAGCTGGCCCTGGTGGGATGGGCTGAGGTTGTAGTCCAGGCAGGGGAGGCTCAAGGGTCTGTGATAACTTAGACACAGAAAGGGGGTTGGGGCCACTCCTTCACTGAAGCAAAGGCCCAGGGCTGTGGCCAGTGTTAGGGAAGGGTAGGGGCAGGCTTTGACAGGAAGGTGAAAAGACAGTAAAGGGCCACACACATACATACACACATCTACACAGACATCTTTACAACTGTAGACATACAGACTGCCAGGTAGCACACAGTTTCATATATAACAACAAACCCAGACACACAATAAAGAATAAGTTATTACTGTCTACAAATGCCAATGTATACAATATAATATATGCAAACAACTACTTGTATATGTCACTGTATACATCCAATCACATATCCATAAATCTACACAAAACTCAACTGTAAACAAATACACATTCACTTATATATGTACTTGCAAATGTGTGGGTATACGTGTATATACTTCATACACACAGAATCATACACATACCTGGCTCTACACCCACATCCACACATCCACACAGCTCTTTACTGACATGTGCACAACCACGGCTTTGACATTCAGTACAAAGACAGCAGGGGATACACATGGGGACAAATGGCTCTTCACAGAAGGGCTTCCTTGTCTCCCAGGCTGCTGGCAACAGGGTGGCACACAAGAGAGCCATGCCATGAGAGCTGGCCCTACTTCCCACCTTGGAGGGACCTGCAGGGCTTCTGCCAGGGCTGCACTGGGAGCGGCTGAGAGTGGACTTGGCTTGACCCTTAGAGAAGAGTCCTCGCCTGAAGCATGGACAGGGGGGGTTCTGCCAGTACCCGGGCAAAGCCCGGCACTTCTAGCTTCTAGGTGAATACAAGTCCTGCATTCAGGGCAGTGCTCAGGTAATCCCAGTGGGTCCAGGCCAGCCCTGCCTAGGAGACAGGAGGCCTGCTGGGTGGTGAAGGCCCAGGCTCAGGACCCAGGAATAGGATGCTGGTGAGGGTGTGATGGCCTCCCCACCCCACACCAGGCACAGTCCCTCTGCCAGGAGCATGCTGCCACCTTCTTGCAGTCCAGAACTCCTCACCAAGCTCTGTGGCCAGCACAGTGAGGTTGTGCCAGACACGAGCCTCACGGTCTAGGGGCGCTGCTGTTCTGATGGTGCCGTCTTCAGGCTCGATGGAGAAGCAACGCTCTGGATCAGAGTGGGGTAGGATGGAGTACCTGGAGAAGATCAGGCTGGACTGTGGGCTGCCACTCCCTCCCTCCATCCCTTCTCTTCATCTTGGTGGGCCTCATGGCTCATATGGACAGAGGGTCCAAGCTCCAGAGCCCCAGGCATCTACAGCCATAATAATGGAGTCTTTTTAAAAGGTAAAGGAGTCTCCCTGGGATGTCCTGTCAGACTCAGAGGACTGTGTTGCATGGGAGTGGGGCAGAGATACAGAAAGCTGTGAAAGGGGAGAAATATGACCTGTCTTTTGGACTTCTGCGCCCTGGGATCCACTGACCTGTGTCTCAGCCCTGCTCTGGCTCAGACTGGCTATATGACCTTAGACCAACTGTTTGACATCTTTTTACTCAATTCAAAAGAGAAAAACACCAGTGCCTCCCTCAGGGAGGAGGGACAGAACAGTGTTGGGGAGGGGGAAGAGTGGCTGTCCTCAGGATGTCCAGGCTCAGCCCCAGCTCTGCTACTAATTGTGGACAAATTACTTAACACTAGAATCTGGCCTTTAAAATAACCGTCAATGATAACCTACTTCACATGGGTACTGGAAGAATGAAATGCTACCTAGCAGGTAAAGCACTAAGGACATAATCAAGGGAGATCCTCCTATCAAATGAGGTTGCATTTGCTTTCACTGCCGCTGGGAGGCGCCATTGAGAGACCACTGCTGGGCGGTAAGATTTGCAGCAAGGGAAGGGAAGTGGGACTAGCTCATCCCTGGGATCCTGCCTGGAGGTCCAGCCCCTCACCAGCCCACCACTCCTCTTACCTGATCGGGCTGGCTGGGGAGTCCAGGTCCATGGCTGAGATCTGGCCCACCAGGGTCCCAGGAACCTTGTTTTCCAGCACTGCCAGCTGGTAGGCAGCTTGGGTGAAGAAGGGTGGCTCTGGGGCATCCTGCACAGCCACACGTACAGAGGCCACGTCCTTGAAGGGCCCTCGCCGCAAGTAGGCTGGGTCAATGAGTGTGTTGGTGGCTTCCACACGGAAGGAGTAGGAGCGGCGGGTCTCAAAGTCTAAGGGCTACAGTCAGAGAGACCACGAGTGAGGCTAGTAGGAACCCAGGCAGGCCCGCTCACAGGTGGTCTCTTCCCTTTGTGCATCCAGGGCAGGGCAGAGGTGGCATGGGAATGACTGTGGTCTCAGGAGTTGTGGTGGGCAACATATTACACACTCTAACTCAAAGGCTCAACTTCAAGGTCTTGCATGGGTGTCCCCAGTGTGGTCTAGACCAGTTAGATGTGTCCCCATTGGGTGGGGCAGGAGGAAGATAGAAGTAAACTGCAGGTGAATGTTTGGTTAATTGACTTTTTTGCAAGCTGAGGTTGAGCCCAGGCCTTCTGCATGCTAGACTAATGCTCTACCACTGAGTTTAACCTCCACCCCATCTGCATGCAGTAAGTGGCAGGAGGCTGACCTTGCGGACAGTGAGGAGCCCATCTCGACCCTGGGAGTCAGCGTTGATGCTGAAGGCCTCGGAACCTTCCCCATCCAGGATGCTGTATGCCATGAGAGCGTTGTCTCCTAGATCTGGGTCTTGTGCCTGCAGCCGGCCTACCACAGTGCCAGGCTCTGCTGTCTCCACCACAGAAAACTGGTACAGGCCTTGGAAGAGCATGGAGGGGAAACACATTTTTGAGAGGCCCTCAGGCATCTTCCCCAGCCCAGCACTGCCTTCTGCCAGGGTCTGGCTGGGCCAGGGCTTCTCCTAAGGCTGCGGGGGTCAAGTGCTCAAGCGCAACACGGCCCCCTTACTCTGAGGGAACTTGGGGGGGTTGTCGTTGACATCGCTGAGGGTGACGGTCACTGTAGTGCTGCCCGACAGCCCCCCCGTGTGGCCGCCCATGTCCTTGGCCTGGATCACCACCAGGAACTCCTCCTGTGTCTCCCGGTCCATGTTGGGGATGGCAGTTCGCACCACTCCTAGGCAGAGGGCTGAGTCAGGGGGCGCCATTCCCCTGCCCGCCCCAGTGGGCTCCCAGCTCCATCCTCACCAGTCTGGGGGTCCACAGAGAAGAATGGCAGTCCATCCAGCACAGTGTATACTAGCTTGGCACTGTTCCCATAGCTGGGGTCATCAGCGTCATGAGCAGTCACCTGGATCACTGATGTCCCTGTGGGGGATCCCAGCACCTCAGTAGCAGTAGCAGCAGTCGGGGGTAAAGGGGGAGAAAGCAGATGAAGGAGCCCCAGATGTGAGGGAAGCTGAATTACAGGAGTTAAGAGGCTGAGCTGGATGGCGAAGCAGGAAGAGGTACGGGAATTCCAGGAGACAGGAGTGGGCATTTAGCGCTGGGGGGCTCACCCACGTTGGACATCTCGGGCACTGTGGCATGGTAGGGCCCAAGGGGAAACACAGGTGGGTTGTCGTTGATGTCTTGTACTTTGATGATGAACTCTGAGGGAGGCTCCAAAGGCCTGTTAGAGGCTCGGTCCACGGCTTGGGCAAGCAACACATACTGTGCCTTTTCTTCCCGGTCCAGGCTCTTGGTGACATGGATATTGCCTGTAGCCTCGTCAATCACAAATACAGTGCCTGCTCCCTCCCCGGTCAGCAGGTACTTGGTGCGGCCCTCACCTCGGTCAACATCCGAGTGCAGCTGTGAGAGTCAGGGAAGAATGGCAGAGAGCTCCATGCTCAGGGAAAGGGGGTAGAGTCTAGGGTTAGGTGGTGTCCTGAGGGATCAAGGTCATTGGAGAAGTGAAGAAGTTGCAGGGCTGGGCATAGAAACAGACAGGTTGATCCTTACCTTGCCAATGAGGACGGGCTCTGGACCAGCATATTCCTCAATGACAAAGAACTGGTTCCAGACCCAGCTCCTTCTGGTCCGCAGCAGTGCAGGCCCTGGGTGCCCCCGGGATCCTGCCCAGGCCCGGACTGGGGCTGCCAGATGCCCCGTGCAGCCCCAGCCACCCAGCCAAGTCAGCAGGAGCCTCACCAGGCCCCACATATTTGGACTTCAGCCAGGGCTCTGTTCACTGGCCTTGGGTGCTGAGGCTGCACAGGGCCAGGTAGCCCATTAGCCAGCTGGGGCAGAGGACGGAGGCACTGGGGCTACCCCATGGATCCACACCTGTAGAACAGGTAGCTGATTAGGCTCAAGGAAACCCTCAACCCCAATCCTCCCCATCATCAGATGCTGAAGACCAGATCTCCAAGGAACTGCATACCCCACTGCCCAGAACCCCACTAAGACAGAGCGCAGACAGTCTTGTCCTTCCCTTCAGGCAGGCTCTCCCTGTGTTCACCTCCAGCCCTCCAAACGGATCAATCTCTGGCCCGCCAACTCTGAGAAGCTGGGGTGGAAGACAGGAAAGGGGATGCTGGAGGGCTTGGAACCCCAACCTTTGCTCCTGTCCTCCTACCATGGTATATAGCCAAGGGAACCGAGTGGGAGTCACCAGAGAAAGGGCTTAACACGAAGAGGCTGGGGCCCATGGAGGGGAAGCGTTCAGGAGTCTAGGGTCAGACAGAGGAGCCTGGGAAGGTCCCTCCCCTCGGGGTACCTCACCTCTCCAGACCCTGCCCCCAGCCCACACTGCCAGCTGCAGTCCTTGAAGGTGGATTGGTCTCATGAGGCAGACTGGGGGCCAGCGCTGGAAAGAGAAGGGACAAGGTTGTGGGCAGAGTGAGGCGAGGCAACGAAGAAGGGGGGCACACCCAGGGGCTGGAGACACCGCGGCCGGCTGAGGGCTGCGCTGAGACTCAGAGAAGACCAGGTGAGCGACGGCGACGGCACGGCAAGGAGACAGGCCGGCGGCAAGAGGGGGGCGAGCCCAGAAAGCAGCCTGGTGTCTGAAAGGCCGACAGAAGTCAGGGGTGCCAGGCTCGGCACCGGCGGGGGCACAGGGGCCTGCCAGCATGTGTGCGTAGTGGGGGTCGCACCAGGCCTCCGAACTTCATTCTGGGAGAAGCAGCAGCCAGGAGCAGCGGAGGTAGGGAGGGGCTGCGGGCAGGGAGCTGAGGGGACCCTTCCTACCGTTCTCCTCCCTCCTCGGATGGGCACCCCGCAGGTAGCTGTCGCTCGCCCCTCCTCCCTGGAGCAGACACACACCTGACAGTCCGTTTGCTCCCCAGGGAGGAGAAGCTGGAGAGAAGAAGCTGGAGACCCGAGAGGGAGGCGGGACGAGGAGAGAAGGAAGGCGATAGAGGAGTGGGAAACAGGATAGCGGGAAGGGAAGAGGAGAGGGAAAGGAGGCAACGGAGAAGGAAGGGAGAACAGGAAAGAGGAAAGAGGAGAGGACGGAAAAGGCAAAGAGGGAGAAGCGATGTGAGAGACAGGATCGGGGGAGAGGAAAGGCGCAGCGGAGGCAAGCCGCTAAAGAGAAGGACGGATAAGAACTGAGGAGAAAAGGGAGAGAGGTGCGAGGGAAGAAGGGACGGCAGCGGAGCGCGGGAGAAGGGAACCGGCAGCAGGCTCGCAGCCCCGGAGCGCACGGCGCAGAAGACACCGCAGGCTGCGGGCCCCCTGCTCCCCTCTGGGGGTCCCCGACCACAAGCTCTGGGCCGGCGCCCTTACCTGGCACTGCTGAGGCGCCCAGGACGGCGGGAGCACCCCCGCCCGCCCCCGTCGCCGGCTCCCCGGGGCGCAGCCCGGAGCGGATGCGAGCGGGCGCCGCGGCTCCGCTGCAGGTCTGAGCGGCCCCGGCGAGAACAAGGGAGCGAGACGGAGGGGGCGGGGGGAGGAGGCTCCGCCTGCGGAGGAGCGAGGCGGCTCCGCGCCGCGCGGGAGAGGAGAGCCCAGCCTCCGACCCTCCCCAGCCGCCGAGCCCGCGCGCGGGGGCGGGGGCGGCGCCTGGCGCCCAACCCCTCGGCGCTCCGGGCTGCCCGGCGCATACAGATGCAGCGCCGCTCCCGGCCCGGCCCGGCCCGACCCGTCCGCAGCGCACGGCAGGGCACCCGCACAAGGGGACGTCCAGGCCACCGTGCCAGGCGTCTCTTAAGAGCTGGCGGGAGGACGCGCCCGTGAGCGCGAAGCGGCCGGTACCTCGCCAGCGGCGGGGCAGAGGGGAGCGCGCGGGGAGGCGGGGAAGCCCACTGCGGAGATAGGCGCCCCGCTCCCGACCGGCTTTCGGGACTGGTGCGCCTGCGGCGAGCATGTTTAGAGCCTGTGCAGGGCACAGAGGCAGAAAGGCTGGGGTGGCGTAAGGGTTCAGGGAACCCGCAGGCCGGGCTGAGGGAATGTCAGGGGCTGAGGCACGACCTCGGCGGGAAGGCGGAGGCGGGGAGTGAAACCTTTTGGGAAACTGGTTTACCAGAACCTACTGGCGATGGCCTGCCGCCCCCTGGTGGCAGTTGTGAGGAGCACCTGGAAGGTCCAGAGCAGGTGACTAGGCTCCCAAGCTCGCACCATTGAAGCAGATGCTGGGACAGGGTTCTTGGGCTAGGAATAGGTCGTCCTGTTTCCCGGGGTACCCAAGTAAGATCAATTTGGGGCTGGTTAGCACCAACGCAGTGATGCAGCGAGATCTAGGAAGCCAGGTAGTGTCCTGATGCCCGCTTCTCACAGTCTTCCTGTTTGGCTTTTCACCCACACCCTCACCAAGGAAAGCCAGTCCACGTGGTAGTTAAAACTAAGTCAGATTTTTATTTTTTTCCATAGACCACATCATTTAATAATAAAAAAAATAAAAATAAAAATAGAACAAAAGGAAAAGGTGGATATAAAGTGGAACCAGTGGGCA
>NDGN011485175.1:0-10244 GCA_002564285.1 Tympanoctomys barrerae
AATATTTTAAAAATAGGAATAAACAGTTACATATTTTTACACAGAAATTTAGAAATCTAACCACATACAATATTGTACCAGGACAGTCTTGTGACTTTTTTTTCTTGTCTCTTGTTTTCATTTATCACCCTTTAAAAAAAAAAAACATTTACTCGAGAGACAGTATGGCAGTAATTGTTATGTCATGACAAACAGTATATATTTATTTTTTTATTTTTATTTTTATTTTTTTGGTGGAACCGGGGATTGAACTCAGGTCCTTGCACTTTCCAGGGAAGCACTTAATCCACTGAGCCATCTCCCCGGCCCCCAAACATTATATATTTAGAAGACCAGAATGACAGGTATTCCAAGCATGATCCTACCATTACACATTGCTATCTTCAGTGCAGTTGCTTAGTTCATATCAATACTTGATGGAAAATAGTTGTTTTATGTTATGCCTAAAATGCTTGGTATTCAGACAAAAAGTGAGGTTAAGTTTAATGGCCTATGCTGTAGGGTAACAATAATGAGCTTCTCTTCTGGAAGGTTAACAATCTAAGTTTGCTGACCAAAAATTAGAGAAAAAGAAGGGCTGCAAGGACAGCTGATATGTTGGTCCTAGCATTTCAATGTTGCTGAGGACTTAGGATATAGGAGAATCTGTACTGTAATATCACGTAACTCAGTTGTACCTCACATATTCTGGTCAAAGAGATTATGGGGCCACAGAAGAAAGTCATCAATGATGTAGAGTGTACCTAAGGAGAGTCACATGGAAAGAAAACATTCTCTCAGGATTTCAAAGAGAGCAAATGGGTCAAGCAATGGCCGTGACTCATCCATGTGGCTGACACTGACAAAGGATATACAAACTGTGGTACAAGGTTTCAAGGTAAATCCTGAGGGGATTTGACTGACCTTGGAAGATACAAAAGTTACATTTCTTGTTGTATAGGTCTTGCTTTATGTTGGACTTAACCATCCAGCAGAAAAGCATAAAAATGAGGTATTAAGAATTAAAGCCTTGGGGGCCGGGGAGATGGCTCAGTAGGATAAGTGCTTGACTGGCAAACGCAAGGATCTGAGTTCAATCCTCGGTTCCACAAAAAAAAAAAAACAAAAAATTAAGCCTTATTAATATGCAGAGCTATAAAAGGCTCAAGTCAAAACTTCTGACATTGCCAGTCTTACTGAAAACCCACTATTATTATGTACTACTGGACTATATTGGAATATTGTGCTGAATTCACACACAATATTTAAATGGCATTGGAATATCCTTCTCTGACAAAACTAACCAAAAAAAGGGGGATTATAATGAACGACCATTTTGTATCTGCATTTTCAGAATAATTAGGATAGATACACAGCTGCATTCTCTTAATTCAATGAATAGATAGACTTGTTCTAATAGTGTTTGTGGACGGGATATCATGTCTGCATCTTGTACAATGAATAACCACTAAGACAACAATATGCAATGTATTAATTATTGAAATTCTATTAGTAATCGGTTTTGAAACTGTCTCTTTGCAATTTGTTCCTCAATAAAATTATTTTATAAAAAAAGGTAAGGATGTTTTATTCTTCTGAAAGAACATTATCCAGGTATCAATCCTTGGAAACAAAATAAGAGAGGTATTTATTTCTATGCAGAGTGTATGGTTATTTCTGTCAGAAATGAACTAACAATGGAATTTAATAAACCAAAGAATATATAAGAACTGTTTCAGTCACAAAGTTACATAATCACCTTTTACTTATTGTTTTATTTTAGAAAACCTTGATGGCATTTTCCTAATCTTGTGAGAATATATTTTCTAGTAATCAAAATGATAGAGAAATTTCTTGGTATAGCTTAAAGAAATTTGAGAAGACCATTTGATGATTAAAATAACTGCTTGTAAAAATACTATTTGCAGAAAGTAGAATATTTTTGACCCTAGAAATACATGTGTTATGAAGACTGAATTTTTTAAGACAAATCATTAAGTAAAATAGAGGCAAGATAATTTCTTTTGATTGTTTGGTGACAGTCATTAAGTTATTTTATCTATACATGAAGGCTAATTTATTTTAGTTATGAGTAAGTACAATAAACAATTTGAAAACAGGAATATTGTATCTCACTCAGTACATCGTTTAAATAGAACCTATTAAGATGAATGATTAAAAAATTTTGTTAATAGTTGTTAAAGATTCTCATTGCTATGAAGAGGGTGTATGTTACTAAAGGTCGATGATATTTTACAAAAGCAAAGCATATAAATTATATTTTATATAATAAAATTATAAATATAGAAGTTTCAGTGGTTTTTTTGTAATAAATAAGGCACAAAACCATGAAGAGCTCATTAAACATTTTATCATCTAAACAGTTCAAATTATACAAGGAAGTAGAAAGATGGAGATAGGGGCCAGGGAGATGGCTCAGTGGGGTAAGCACTTCCCTGGTGAGCGTAAGAGCCTCAGTTCAATCCCCGGTTCTTCCAAAAAATAAAAATACATAAAAAATTAAAAAAAGAAAAATGGAGATAGGCTATTGATTGATACAAATCTATGGTGAGTTATATGTAAATTGTCATACTGAACACTAGGATAATTATGTTTTAACAAATAGGTGAGGCATATTAGATAAAGAAGAAAGTAGTCTAATTTTTCTACCATAATGATATGGTAAAAATTTGAGGCTATTCTCCTTCTGGGTATTTTTCCACAAGAACTGAAAACTTCATTAATACAGTGATAAGTTTATAGCAGCTCGTGTTTATTGCAGCACAGTCTGTCACAGCCAAAAGTTGGAAACAACCAAAATGCCCATCATCCGAAGAATGGGTAAAAACGATGTGGTATTTTTAACACAATGGGATATTACTCAGTTATAAAAACGACAAACTTGACATCTTTTTCGATAAAAGTGTACAACCAGAGGCTATACTCCTAAGCTAAATAAATTAGGTGCACATGGGAAGATATAGATGTGTTCAACTCAATTTTAACATTGCCCATATACACATGTTGAAGTATTACACATTCTCCACTTTTATTCAAAATTTTAATATTTTTACTTATCAGTATAAAAAGATTTTTTTGAAAAATAATATGTATTATACAGTATATCTATTTCTCTATATATGTATGTATATATGTACCTTTTAAGTTTTCTTGGATCAAAACTGAAAACCATATTCCCAAAGGTCGTGCCTCTTTGCTTCCCCAGTTTTATTCGATAGCTCATCTGTGCGCATTGGCCTCTGGCCCCAGGTTGGAACAGTGTAGACAGGAGAGCTGCAGTACACCAACCCCATTGTGTTGGCATGTGCCTCAATATTCCAACCAGATCTGTTGCTGCATTCTTTTTATGTAAAGAAATAAATATCTAATAAGCTTGTTAGAGCTAATTGCCACATCAGGGACTGTTTGCTGAAGAAACCAACTGAAAAACATTTGCAAGAAATTCAATGTACATATATACCAATATGTTTAGTATTGGAATTTTTAATATGTGTGGACACTAATTAAGAATAAAATGTATCCACCAGATGATACAGCCAGAAATATTAATAAGAATTTAAAAGTGTCATAAATAAACTAAACTATGTATGCATGTGTGTATATGTGTATATATGTTTATATGTATGTATGAATGTATTTATCTATCTATACATCTTTATATCTATTTATCTCTGTATGGTTAGCTGTACTAATCTAGTCTTATGTTTTTGGCATTGTTGTTTTGCTTTGTTTTTTGGCAGAATCAGAGATTAAACTCAAATCCTTGCACTTGCCAGGGAAGCACTTATTCTACTGAGCCATCTCCCAGCCCCTCTATTGTTATACATTACAGAACATTAATTGTCATGTATGATATATATATATAAATATAAATATAAATATAAATATAAATATATATATTTATATATATATATCAATGTATTATGAAAACAGTTTATTTTAAAATTCTTCTGACTATTCATTATCATGCATGTTTTTGGTCACGAAATGTGACATGATGAAGTTTCTTTTTAATCATATTTTTCAGGAATTAACTTATGTAAAGTTAATATATATTCTTGCACATTCATATACATATATATGTATATATTCCTATTTATTCAATTCCCAAATGATTTTTCATATGTGATCATTATCTGTAATATCAGCTCTACTTCCAAAGCCTGTAACATGAGAATTAAATGATTTCTTTAGAAGACAGACCAAGCTTTTTTTTTTTGCTGTTAATTATAATTGCTAATGTTTACTCCTTCAAGGAAAATATTATTTTAAGTGAATGAATACCTTTTAATGAAATGTTAATTTATATTGCCATGAAAGTGAGATAAGCAATGACAGAAACTCATTAAAAATTCTTCCAGGACAAAAATATATTGCAGAAATCAGCACAATTTTATTTTAAAATTAAGATGCATTCACTTTAACAATAGCATAGAAAAATTACTGTGCAAGTAATGCATTTCGCAGAATTAAGTGTTCCTATTCACAATTTTCTTTTGTTATGGCAGCAAGTAGAGAATAATGCCAAAGATGATAAAATTCACGAGCATTGGATAAAGATTGCTGTTTCACTATTTAACCTTTTCTCCCCTTCAACGTCATGTACAGGAGCTAGTTTGACAGAGAAAATTGTAGATGAAAATAACTGTTATGCATAGAAAATATAGCTGATTTTTACTCCTTTTACCTAAAGGGAATATATGTATTATGGTAGTTTATTTTACCTACAAAACAAAACGCTTAAACTTCTAGTGTTTTCTTTTAAAATAAAAAGCAACAGTCTAAAAATACATAAATAACAATGTCTACAAAAATTACATAATTGGTAATGAGAAATATCCTTTGTCAAACTGATTACAAAATTAAATCATAAAAATGTTCTTAAATAATTATTTGTTATACAGAAAACCAAAGGAGGAAAACAGGTTAAAAAAATCTATTATTTAGTTGGTAAACGTGGAATCATATATTATCAAACAGGAAGACTTCTAATTGTTCAGAGACATAACATGAATTTACCTGAATTTAAGTAAATATTACACTCAAGGAAAAAATTCCTTTGGAACCAGTATGGTACTAACCCTGCCATTCTACAATCCATGTGAAGGTTTAAAACTGGGTGGAGCATGAGGGAGACTCAAATTATAGTGTTCCTCATATAGTCAGTGAACACTAAATCAGAATCTTACACGATAGTCAAAAGCATATACTTACCTGTTACGCTATGATTTATACTACTTTCACTCTACATTGTATTATTTATTCCGATCTTATTCCAGCTTTAGTGAATTGAATAAAAGTAAAATACGTTCACCCTCAATTCTGTTGAAACCTAATAATAAATATCAATGTGTACCACAACACAGTTTACAATTTCTAAAGAATCACATAGGAATTTAAAAATCAGTTCACTTAAATGTAACTTCCTCTGTAAAACTTCATCTTTTGTGACAACATAGAAATTTTACCTACAAGAATATATGAATAGCATGTCTAGTATTTGGAAGTAAAAATGATCTCTGCTAATATTTTGGAATATTATAACATTGCAAATATTACAGTTATTGACTCTTAAGTAAGAATGATCTTTTGACTCATTATTAGTCACTCTCTTATCCAAGGAACATAATATGTGCTGTCTGCACATAATAAGTATAATGAGCTACTGCTAAAAGAAAAAAATATTTAATCCAGCTAGAAGTTTAGTTGCCATGGTGTTGGAACCCAAGATTTCAGTTTCCAAAACTGTTACAAGTTATATTTTATTGACAAGAACTGCTTGCTTCCAACCTTTAAAAGCTGCATTCTCTTCTATAATTCATGCTGAAAGCCTAAATGAATATAGCACTGACAAAGATTTAGAATTGTTGTTATATGCTTTGTTTTTGTATATGGAAATGATGGTTACTTAAAAATATCAAAACGTGTATTTCATAAAAATTTGTGATAAATTTTTAAATATCTTTTTGTCTCATCAACTGTATTTAAAGCACTGAGTCACATTTCTAATCATCAAAGATTTGTATAAAAATAGAGTGAAGCATTTTCTTTCAGGAATTTAATAAGAACATATAATTACATATAAATTATTAGTGTGTAAGAGTATAACATGAAAATGCAACATTCACAGTATCTTACTAATATTAAAATACAAGTACATATTTGATCAATATTTTTGCATATGAACAAGTTCACTGAGAGTTAAGAACACTATGTGTATTTATTGTAATAATTAGTTACATGGAATTTATGAACTGAGTGTTTAGTCTTTGCCAGAAATTGTACCTGCTACTGCTAATTTCATAATATGTGATATTGTTTACAAAAAACAGATTTAATTAATGACACCAATAAAAATGCATGTTCAGAAAAATGTATGAACAATTTTTGATGAATTATCTTGTAAATATTTTTGCATTTATGTGCTTGTTGATACTAAAAGTGTTCCTTTTATGACCTACTTAATAAGCACTGCGTGGAGAAAAACTTTTCTTTTTTGAGTTTCTTATAACTTTTTTTGTTTATTTTTCTTTAAATGTATCTTACACATTTATATCTGGTAATCTGAACAACTAAGTTGTATATTTTTATTTATTTAATTTTTAATGTATAGTACAGGGTCTGCAGAGTCTCACTACACAGATCAGATCCATACTGATCCTCTTGTTTTTCAATCTCGCAAGCTCTGGGATTATAGGCATGTGCCACCCAGTCTCAGTCTACGGCTCAATGAACCCCAGGGGCATGGTCGGCATGGTACACTAGGGAGTGAATCCTGGCTCCTGCATCTGCCTAAGTAGGTGCTTTAGTTTTCTGAGTTACCTGGCTTGTCCTTGAACAACTAATTTTGAGACAACACCATGAAATACAGCAAACGTTGAATTCCTATTAGTCTGTTTAGTGAAATATTGTATTGTTTCTAATTCTGTAACTTTTTTTCTGTCACTGTTGCATACTTTAAAAATAAAAAAAATGAAGAATATAAACTGACTTTGTATATTAACCTTGTAAAGTATAGTATCTTACAGTTTATCAACATTTTTTGAAAATATTCATATATATAATATTAGATACTTTTTTTTGTTGTTTTGTTTTTTTGCAGTTCCTGGGAGTAAACACAGGAATGCCAGGCAAGTACTTATACTACTGAGCTATCTCCCCAGCCCTAGATAGTTATTAATTTCAAACTTCCTTTTCCTAATTATTAACTTAATTTCCTTTAGCACATTGGTTTGTAACATATTTTATGCCAATTAAGTGGATTTTTCTTCATACAATTTTGAATCTTTAAATCTTGTGATTTGTTTGATGTAGGCGTATATATAATATTTAACACATATATTATGAATTTTCATATTAAAATAGAAAATAAAAATCTTAAATGACAAATTATGAAACACTAAAAAACTAACTAGCTGAATGATTTCACATTCTTTTTTATATTTTAATAATGTTATTCAGAAAGAAGCAATGAGATAGTTTCAAAACAGCTTACTAGTAGTTACAATAATTAATACATTGCATAATATAGTATTGTTGTCTTTGTAGTATTATTCCTAATACAAGATGCAGACATGATATATTGTCTAAACACTATTAGTTCAAAACCTCCTTCTCTTTGAAGTAAGAGAAAGTAGCTATATATTTATGCTATTTTGTATATACATACATATATACATACATATATATTTCTACTACAAAATGGCCCATTTATATCCCCTTTTCGATTTACTTTTGTCAGAGGTGTGTATTCCATTGCCATTCATATATTTTAGGTGCATGAATTAAGCAGAGTAATCCAATATAGTCCAATAGTCTATAATAGTAGTGGGTTATCCGCAACACTGGCAATGTCAGAAGTTGTTGACCTGAGCCTTTTATAGCTCAGAATATTAATATGGCTTTACTTTTTATACCTCAGTATTATATTCTTCTGCTGAATGATTCAGACCAAGATAAAGCAAGACATTTGTAACAAAAATTGTAACTTTTATATCAGACAAGGTCAGTCAAATCCCCTCAGAACTTACCCTGAAATGCTGTGCAGCAGTTTGTAGATCTTTTGTCAGTGTCAGCCATATGGATAAGTCAAGGACATTACTTGACCAATTTACTTTCTATGAAAGCCTGAGAGAATGTTTTCTCTCCATGTGCTCTCCTTAGGCACACTTTATATCATCGATCACTTTCCACTGAGGCCCCATAATGTCCTTGATCAGAAAATTTGGGACACCAGGATATTATAGTACAGGTTCTCCTATGTCCTGAGTCCTCACTGACCTTTAAAGGCTATGGCCTAGATGTTGTCTGTCCTTGCAGCCCTTGTTTTTCTCTAATTTTTGGTCTGCAAACTTAAGTTGTTAACCCTCCAGAAGAGAAGATTAATGATATTATTACCCTATAACATAGGTAGTTGAGCTTAACCTCACTGTCTGAATATGAAATATCTTAGACATAGCATGGAGCAGGTATTTTCCATCAAGTGTTGATATGTTAAACTTTAAACCCCTACAGAATGTGAAGAAAGAAAAGAAAAAACATTTTAAAAATAGGAAAATATTAAAACATAGGAACAATTACATAGTTTTGCACAGAAATTTAGTAATCTAACCATATACAGCACTGTACCAGGAAAGTCCTGTGACATTTTTTCTTCTCTGTTGTTTTCATTTATTACCCCCATTTTTTAAACAAACATTTACTTGAGAGACAGTATGGCAGTAATTGGCACGATATGACAAGAAATACATATTTAGAAGACCAGCATGACAGGCATTTCAAGCATGACCCTACCATTACACATTGCTATCTTCAGTGCAGGTGCTTAGTTCACAAGTATCAGCATATTTAGTTAATCAGGGTGAAAATCCTACCAATTAGATGCTAGTTTCAAAAACTTGCTGAAGCTCCTCAGGATAATTGCCGTAATGATCTTGTGCATATAAATATATGTCTTTGCCCCTCTCATGTTTCTAGATTTTCTTCTTGCCCTCTCTTCATTGTCTACTCCTTAAATTCTCACTTTCCTTTTAATTGTGTGATACCTTTGCATTTTTATTTCTCCTATAGAGTTCTTACACTAGGGAGATTATACAATATTTACACACGTGGGTCTGGTTTATTTCATTTATGAGTATATCTTTAAGTGTCATCCACTTGAATATAAAGGCTTTGAGTTTATCATTCTTTATAGCTGAGTAATACTCCATTGTATAAAAATACCACGTCTTTTCCATCCAGTCCTCAGGTAATGGGCATCTTGTTTACTTCCAAGAATTGACTATCACAAATTGTGCTGATATAAATATAGGTGCACATATATCTCTATGATATGATTTTTCAGTTCCTATGGGAAATTCTCAGTAGGAGAATATTTGGTTTAAATGGGATTTCCAGTCTTAGTTTATTAAGGAGTCTCCAAACTGCTTTCCATAATGGTTGCGCAAGTCTACATTCCCAGCAGCAGTGGAGAAGGGTTCCTGACTTCACATTCTAGGTATTTATTATGCAATAAACAAGTATAGTTACTTGCACTACATGTCATCATTTATTGAGCAATAAGGGTGTTTTTGTCATTGTAAGAGAATGTATTTTACATTAGTGTTTTATGCAGTAAATTAAACTAAGGTAGGTGACGTGGATAGGCTTACATTAGTGTAGAAAAATGAATATTTCTCTTCAATTAACTGGAAATTGTAGACCATATTTATTTATATGTAACTTCATATCAAGTACTCTTTATAGTTTCAGTGATTTTTATGTAAACATGCCTTGAATGTTATCTCAGAGTTCTGTGACTAATTCTCACATGAAACCATAATTTTTGGGAAAGTAAAAAATAAAAATTATAAATATAATTTTTTTTGGTACCAGAGATTGAGTCTAGGACACTGCAGTTGCCAGGCAGGTACTTATTCTACTGAGCTATCTCCCTTGCTATAAATACTTTTATTAAATGTTCAATCATTCAAAGTTTAATCACTTTGCTCTTTGTTGTTTATTCTTGCATATATTTTTAAAAGCATATTTAAATTTCCATTCCTAAATCAATTGTAATTCTACACTTACTTTAAGTAAATGCTTTTTTGCTTAATTTCACTTTCAAGCAGGTGCATTTATATTAAAAACATATGTGCATTAAGAATTATTTGGAAAGGGCCTGGGGAGATAGCTCTGCAGAATAAACACTTGCCTGACAAGTGCACGGTCCTGAGTTCAATTCCTGGTACAAAAAAAAAAAAAAA
>NDGN011485179.1:6214-16253 GCA_002564285.1 Tympanoctomys barrerae
ACATGCAGCATCCCCCCCCCCCCGCCACACACACACATACTCTATCTGGTGCTCGTTTCCATGTGTAGCAATGTCAGCCTTCGCTTGCTGTCTTCCGGCAGGGGAGGCAACATTCATACATTCAAAGTAAATGTGAGAAGGGGGTTCTCACAGGGGGTTCCTGGAGCAGTGTGATGTCCTTCAGGCCACACATCTGTCACCTACTCCAGGAAGACGAATGTCACCTTATGGTCAGAAGCCAGGGAGGCCTTCTGGGACCAAGTGGGACTGGGGAGCCTCATGCATAGGAAGAGAGGTCGCTGGCCCAGGAAGGAGGAACGGCAGGGCAGAGGTGCAGTACAGGGCCTGGGTACACATCCACCGCTTTCTTCTCTCTTGTTTACTCACCCATTTCAGAGCCCTTGCTCTGTGCCAGGCACGGTTCTAGGCCATGGGAATGGAGCCATGGGCAAATCTAGTTGATAAAGTTATGCAGAGGCCAGATAATGAGCAAATATTACAAATCAGAAAAGCATTCGCTGGAGGACTGGGTGTCATGCGGGGCTGGCAGGCAGGGCCCAAAGGAGGGAGAACCAGGACAGCCCTTGAGCCCTAAAGTGTAGGGGAGTCAGGGTGGAGATGGAGTGTGAGGAGGTGGGGAGTGGCAAGAAGTGCTCCCAGCATTGAGTCCTGGGGAGGAGAAGCCTTGAAGTCCTGGGTAGCAGGAGTGTGGGAAGCCAGGGTGGGGGAGGAGTGGAGGGCAAGGGGACAGATGGGGAAGATGGGGAGTGGTGTGGCTGCAGGCCAGGTGGGCACAGGCCACCCAGAGCCTCTGGGCCATGGTAAGGACTTGGGCTTCATGTAAAGCAGCCTAAGCAAGAGATGCTACTGATTGGGATTAGAGTGTAAGCAACGTAAGCTGTGAGTGGGGGGAAAGTGCTCAGGACAGGGATCTCCAGGAGGGAAGTGAAGGGGCAAGGAGGCTCGAGGCTGTGGCCAGGGTTTCCTGCCTAAGTGATGGGTGAGGTTGGTCTCACAGTGACAGAGGTCAGAGGGACAGGAGGGGGCAACCTTGGAGGGTGAGAAGGGTTAATACAACTTCACGAGTGTGAGTCTGAGCGGCCTGTGGGATCTCACCTGGGTCCCAGGCAGGCTGTTCTTTTTCACGCTGCTCTTCCTTTCCTGGGTTCTGTTCTATTTAACCAACTATTCAGGGTTTGGGGGGGCCTCACTTGCCCTTCTAGGATCGTTGGAAGGGTGAGAGGACAGAGTGCCTGCAGAGGATAGGCTGCTGGAGATGCCTGCTCCCAGGAAGGCACAGTCCCCCACTTTTGAAGGGTGCTCCGGGAGGCCGAGGTGAGAGAAATCACTCAGTTCCAGCACATTAGTTTTATTTAACTCAATTGGTATTTTCTGCCTGCCTACTCTGGACCCCGGGTACAGATATAAGAAGCCATCCTCTCTGTTCTCAAGGTGAATACGATCACTGGGGAAGTGAAGATGAAATTTGATTCTGTGGCAGCTTATATCAGCTTAATGTACCCCCCAGAAGTCTCAAGGGCTCAGACTTGAGCTTTGGATGTGGATTGGATCATAGAGGTGACCGATCGGTTGAGGTATTTTGCCACTGACTGTGCTGTGAGGTGGGACCCGATTGGAAGACACAGCTATGGGATGTGACCCGGAAGTGCTCCTGTGTCCAACTCCTCCCTCTCTTCTGTCTTGAAGCCAGCCGTGGACTGAGTCACCTGATCCACATGCCACAAATATTCTCCTTTTAGTCATGAGTGTCAGATATGCCATCCCAACGATAGGATAGGCGTTTTACAGAAGGGTGTTTGAAGAACCATAGGAGAGGAAGTCAGAGACCCTCAGATTGGATCTCTTGCGATTTTTCAGAAGTGGAAACTAAAGTTCAGAGAAGTTCAGTAACTCTGCCAAGTTGTCACAGTGTTGAAAAGCAGAGGCAGGGCTGGAACCCGGTCCTGAGGCCCACACTGACACTTCTGCCAGGGCCATGCCAGGCCTCCCATGGACGCATCTTTCCATACATGACATTCCAGACAGGGCAGGAGACTGTGGTAGCCAAGAACTCTGCCTCAAGTCAGACAGGTCTGGCTTTGAAGCCTGGCTCCGGCTTGTGTTACCTTGGGCAGGTTCTCAACTCCCCTAAGCTCTAGTTTCTTCATTTCAAAGTGCTCAATAGTTCTCCTGGAGCTAATTTGACCTCCAGTGTCTGAGTGGGCTGAGGCCTGGCTGCAGAGGTGCCTACAAACCCAGGCTTTGTCTCCCGCTCTCCCACCTGCACGGCTACCCTCTGCGCAGAGGCACTGCCCCAGTGTGCATGAACATGGGTGCTGTGCTTTCGCGTTAGAGGCAGCAAACCTTGTATGACCAAGTTATGGAAGAAGGCTTCCGGGAGAAACGCTCAGGAGGTGAGGGAGGTTGGAGAGAGAACAGGGTGAGCGCAGCCAAGGCTGATCTTTGCTCAAAGGACCGCACAGAGCACCCAGCTCCTGCTGCAGGAGGCCACACTTCCTGTCCATGATTCAGTGGTGTTTCCCTCAGACCGTTCCTGACTGACATTTGAGGAGTGCCCTTCAGGGAGTACCTAGGCAGTGAGTGCACCTGTGCTCCCACAGCTGGGGCCGGCGCTGGTCTGCCTCCCCAGGGTACCTTGGGCACTACCCTGCTTCTTTGATGCTAGCATATCTTTAACACTCTCTAATCTCTTCCTTGTAGTGGAGGGAGGATGAGTTTGAAGCAAAGGAATCTGGCCTTGACTGAGTACCCAAGAGGTGTTTTGATTGCCTGATTTTCATGGCAAATGTCTTTGCATTTCTACTTGAAAATAATATGAACATGAATTCTCTTTTTTGAGACAGGGTCTTGGTACATAGTTCAGGCTGGCCTGGAACCTATAATCCTCCTGCTTTAGCCTCCTAAGTGCCAGGATTATAAGTGTGTACCAATTTAAAGATTAATTTTAAACACCACTGCATTCAGACCAGCCAAGAATATTAATTTTAATACAACTATATTTATATGAAAAACTGAGAAAACTGGAATTTGAGGGATACTGTGTTTGGAGATGGAGTAGGAGAGTGTCAAGGTCCCAGGTTGGAGCAGGGATCTTTTCTTTTTTTACTTAGGTGACCCAGGGTGACTCATGGCATCAGCTGAGGGAGCACTGCATGAAGAGGACCCGCAGTGCTGTGTGGGTTCAGGAAGTCCCTCCTGTGCTACAACTAGCCCATGTAGAAAGGAAACATCTAGACCAAGGTGAGTTAGGACTGCTTTGGTTGCAGGTGTCAGAAAGCTTGTTTATGATATGGAGCTTACTGGTTCTTACAGCTAGGAAGTTAGGGATAGGGGTACTTCTGATCTCCTCTAAGCTTCATTCTCAGCTGGCGTTTCCAGAAGGTGCTCCCAGAAGCTGTGGGCCTACATTAGCCTTTTAGCTCACACAGGACTTTTTCCCTATAGGTTTTGACTACATTTCCAGAATTAGTTTTGCAGGCTTCAGATAGATAGAAGAGTCTCATTGGCCAGACTTTGGTCACGTGACCGCAGATGGGTGGATAGTTCTGATCGGCTAGGCCTTGGTCATCTGCCCACAGGTGAATGCAAGGTTTTAATTGGCCATGCTTTGTTCACTTGCAGAGGTAGATGGGAGGTTTTGATTGGCTATGTCTTGGATATGTGCCCAAGAGTCTGTGAAGGATGATGGCAAAGCAGACAGGGTCGGCCCCTCCAAACCCTGTGGATTCTGTTAGGGTCTGTTGGATGCCCAAATTTAGGAAGGAAAGGTTTATTTGGCTTATGGTTTGTAGAAGTTTCAGTCATAACTGACTGACTGCAAGGCAGTGTGGCTTGGCAGAGGGACATCTCCGAGGAGAAACAGTTCATGTGGCAGAAAAGATGGTAAAGGCAAGCAAGGGGGAGAGAAGAGACCAGCCTCTCCCTGTCCCTTACATTGTATCCAGTCCATGAAGTTAGGGCAATGCCAGTCCATTCAGTGCTGATCCAGCAGTTACCCGCGCTAGCACCCGTAATCCTAGCATTCAACCATGACTCAATCACAAGCTCTAGATTCAGCCCCCTCTGAAAAAGCTCCATCTAACAGTGCATGAGGCTTGTGGGGGGGGCATCTAGACACAAGCCATATAGGGTGGGAGGAGGGTGACACTCCTCAGTGGAAAGCTGCTGTTCTGTTACCAGAGGAAGGGACGATGCAGAGGCGGAAGGGGTCCTGCCTAACACTTTCCTGAAGGCTGTTCCTTGTCGCCCTGTGGCTGCATCCTGTGCTGACGTCAGCCTGCCTGCCTCAGCTGTCCACTCTGGACCCGCACCTGGCCCACCCTTGGCCCATGTTCCGTGCCTCTCCCCGCCCCCCACGCCGCCCTAGTTACTCCTTCCACTTAGCTGCTTCTTCCACTTCCACTGCTCATCCCTCTGCCTAGTATCTGTCCGGAAATGAGCCCTCCGTCTGGCATTAAGAGCCAAGCCTCCTCTGGGCCTGCCTCTCCTCGCACCAGCTGGGCGTCTGGGGGCCCCAGAGTGCAGCTCTTCCTTTCCAGCTGCATCACCTGCGCTGCAGTGAGGATGACGCGAGGCTGCAGGGAGGGAGTTCATACCCGGGGCTCGCAGCTGGCTCACAGCTTTCGCCTATTATTCCTGTCATGAACAAGAAGGGGGTCGCCAGGTGCCCCTCGCGTACTCAGCCCTTCTTTTTATTCCTCTTAATGTCTCACTTCCTCGGCCAGATTTCAGCCCTCTCCTGCCCTACGTGTATTTCTTCTCCCCACACTACCCTTCTGTCTGCCAGCGGCCCCTTTTCCTCCCCAGGAAACCCCGAGGCCAGCTCCTGGGTTTTCCCGGGAACAGGCTTCTTCGTCTTCGAGGAACCCCAGCACTCCAGGGCGGCTCCTCATTCCAACGCACAGGAGGTCGGGCTCTCAATGCACGTGCTATTTGCTTTGTGGCTCTATGTCCTCAGCACCTAGGAGAATGCTAGCGAAGGAATGACGGGATGGCTGGAAGGCCCATGCCGGTCTGCTTCAAAGCGTGGGCTGCGTTTCTCTCTCGTTTTTTGCTTCCCCTGTGCCTGGTCCCCACAGTAGTTCACTCAGTTCTTCTGCCAGGGCAAAAGTGGAGCCTGCGTGAGGGAATAGGTGTGGAGGACAGGATGGTGGGATTGGGGGCCAAGGCTTAGTTCCAAAGCTCAGTGTAGAGGACCATAGAGCTGGAGAGTCATACATACCCACCTTTCCCGGGGCCAAGCTGTGTCCCCATCTTGTGGGAAGGAAGAGACCCCACCCAGTCCGAAGAGGAGTATTAACATGTCAGAATGATTTAGGTAGCATTTCATGTCTTATCTGGTAATAATAAAAATGAAATTACATTAAATGTATAACCATGTGTGGGTTGCAGGACAACTTAATGGTCCTCATGGAGTCAGATGTGGGTCCCTTTAATTGAAGTCCTTAATGACACTGGTAATAACACCTTGGGTCTGTTTGTGGCTTCTTTCTTCTGAGGAGCTCAAAGCACTTTCTCCTCTTATCTCATCTCTCTCCCCACCTTCCCAGAGAAGTGGTCTTATCACTCCTACTTCTCCGGGCCTGTGTTCTGTGACTCACTGCAGCTCTGGAGTGAACCCCATTGTCCCCGGGCTGGGCCATGCCTGCTTGCCTTTCTCCTCCCAGAGCTCAGCCTGAGGCACCCCCATTTCCTGGCTGAAGGGTGCTCTGAGCTGCAGATGGCGGGAGCCAAGGCCACCAGAGGGAGCAGAGGACTTGGGGGAAAGGGAGGGACAGAGTCTCTGGGATGTCAGACCCTAGACATCAAGCATATGAAGACAGGGCTGTGCCCTGCTTGCTTTCCTATTCCCTGGGACCAAGTACAGCTTGGGGTGTGGTCTCAGGATGGAAGTGAAACCCAGAGATGGCCCAATGACGCGCAGAAATGCCACGGTGCCCTCTACAGGGTCCAGCTCAAAGGCATCTCTTCCAAGATGCACTCCATGGTCCTTCCCAGGGGCCTGTCACGCCCTCACTGATCTTGCCCCGCCTTCAAGTCCTGCCTTCTCCTTAGGTGGCCCTGTGTTAGTGCGGAGTGCCCCTGCCACCACAACTCCCAGTGCTGGCTCCTAGCTGAGGGGTGAGTCTCAGCTACCCCATGTTCCCCAAGTGTGCCAAGGAGCACAAGAAGTCTCATATGGGAGGGTGGGCAGAGAGAGGCACAGGGAAAGCCAGGGTCTGTACCCAGAGAGCCCAGGGTTCAAACCTGGCTCCCCTCCAACCAGCTGTGTGGCTCAGCCAGCCACAGTCTTTCTGAGTACACCCGCTCTCACTCCCTCATCACACAGGGCTGAGAGCGCTCCCTGCCCTGCACTGTGGCGAGGTTAGCCTTGGTGACACCACTTGGCGCCTAGGAGGTGTGGGCATGCGTTTCCTGCAGCTAAGTTTAGATTTGGTGGTTCCCAGCTCTGGCCGTACATCAGCACCACCCTTCTCAGGAACAGCCTCGCTTGGAACACCCCTGGGAAATTCTGGCCCACGGGGCTGGGGTATGGCTGAGGCACCTGCCTATTAGAGAGCTCTCTGACTCCATGATGGCAGGGGGCCTTCGTGTTTGTCAAACTGGACATGGGATTAAATATAAAATAGTCCATAAGTCACTGGTTCTCCTGGTTTCTAGGTTCCAGGGAAGTGACAGGAAAGGTCTGTGGTTACTATGTCCAGGGGCCTCTTCTGGAGGAGATGCTGGGACCCGTACTGCTGCCAGGTCACCAAGAGACAGACAGCATGCAGGAGGGCCCCTGGTGCTAGCCCTGCCAGAGTGCAGTCACCTCTGGCCTTCGTCTTTCTGCTTTCTGGGGTGGATCCGAAGTACAGGATTTCAGCACCTATTCTCTGTGTCTCCTCACTCAAAGCCCAGGTCTGGTGGTACAAGTGCTCCATGGACTCCAGGATGGGGTCATGAGGTTTGCCTTTGTGTTTACCAGAAGTTTATGAAAAATTAGAGAAGGAATAAGAGTTTATAATCATGTATACTTGAAGTTGGCATCTGAGATGCCTAAGGGATCCTAGCCAGGTTTTCTGTCAGAACCAGGGCCTAGAGGTCTCACCAGCTCAAGGGAAGACTCCAGAGAACTCCTGGGTCAGCTGTATGGATGGAGTGCAGGGTGTGAGGCCTGGGTCCAGTCCACCTGCCAGGGACTTGCTGTGGGACCTGGTGAGGGATGAAGAGCCCACCTGGGCCTTGCTGACTGACAGCCATGAGCCAGCCAGGAGAAGTTTTTCCTTAAAGGAATTTAACCAAGGCACGAGAGCAAGAAATGGCCCATGATGGATCTGGACACACCCACGGGCAGGCAGGAGTTAGGGGTGCCGGAGCTGCTGAGCCCTGGTGTGGAGCTTGAGGAGACTTTAGGCTACATGTCTGGGAGGGCAACAGCAAGTGGAGAATGGGACTGGATTCAGTGTGAGGTGTTCTTTGTATGTGGTTGGCTTTATTTTCACACAACTTTAGGAGACTTAACCATGTCAGTATCTATCTTCCACGACAAGCACCACTGTCTTAGAGATGAGACAGCTGAGGCTCAGAGAGGTCAAGGTCTCCAAGGTCACAGAGCAATCCAGAATTTGGATCAATACCCACCCACTTCTATCTGTCACGCACTGGGGCTCACAATGAGAGAGCGGAGGAGCTGTTGGTTTATTCCAACTCACTCTGTGGTGTTTTCCCATTCCTGGGATCAGACCCCTCATGGTGTGGGGCAGACAGGGGGTCAGTATGTGAAGGGGCCAGCTCCTGTCCTCCCAGGTGGGAGAAGGAGTTGCTCTCTGAATTCAGAGGAGGACTGGATGCTGTCTGTGTACGTCACGCCTGGGCAGACAACCCTGAACAAGTGATCTTTATTGCAACCCAGGGACAGATGGGTCTTGAAGTCTCAGAAGGCAGGAGTTTCCAGACCTGCCACTCCTCAGGGGAATCCAAGGGCAGGCTTGTACAAGGGCGATCTCCTCTTGGGTCCAGAAAACAAGTAAGCCACCTTCTTTTCCATGTACCATGAGTGACTCACTTTCCAAGAAGTCCTGCCAAGTCCTGGTTGGCTTGGGAACCAGGCCAGGGCTGAGTGGAGCAAAGAGGGTATAGAGCTGGGGTCTGGAGCAGCCCCTTCCCTTGTTCCCAAGGGCACACACAACTGCGTGCATTGGCCTGGCCATGGGCCCATCACACCTACCCACCTTCCCCACCAGCTGATGCATCAGCCATGAGGTCACTACTGGGTACCAAAGTTGCATGGGGGCAGACCACTGTACCTATGACCCAAGAGGTGTGTGTGTGTATGTGTGTGTGTGTGTGTGTGTGTGTGTGTGAAGGCCACGGAAACTGTGACACTATCCGAGGAGTAGAGGAAGGTTTCCACTCCCCAGCCCTCTCTTGTCTGCCTAGCACAGACAGGTCTCGGAGTCAGAGGTC
This sequence comes from Tympanoctomys barrerae, assembly GCA_002564285.1. Taxonomy (NCBI): domain Eukaryota; kingdom Metazoa; phylum Chordata; class Mammalia; order Rodentia; family Octodontidae; genus Tympanoctomys; species Tympanoctomys barrerae. Next base: position 14,684 of record NDGN011485179.1, read on the forward strand.
TGGGCCTGATCCCAGTCCTCACTGCGTGCCCGCCCATCTCTACCCTGGATTGGGCCCTTACAGAGCACCTCGGCTGCTCCTTCTGTCTCCATGAGTCTCCACCTTCTCAGCTGCATGTGGAGACAGTGGTACCTGACCCTCAGACTTGGGGCTTGTCAGGAGACTACGTAGAATGTGTAGGAGGGCCTGTCCCTCCACCAGCAGTCCTGGGTTCAGCACAGCTCACTGCTCTGTCACTGGTCCTGCAGGCAGGCACTGGCTGTCCTAAAGTTTAGGGTGATTGTCCATGAAGTACAACTACAGGCATCAAGGAATCAAATGGAAGAGCCCTCCAGTACACACAGGAGAGACAAGGTTCATCTCCTCTTTCCTGGCTCATTCCCCCACGATTTTGCCAAGAAGGAGGTTTGGCTCTGAGGACGTCGACTTATTCTGGAGATGGATGTTTTCTAGCTTTCCAGTTTACGAATCAGGGCCAGAAGTGCGTGGCCTTGCGTGGGTTGCTGTGAGCCTGCTTGAATGGGAAGAGCGCCATGCTGAGCCGTACGTAAATCCCGACGGGTGCTCTGCCGGCGCCGGCTTCATGGTCAGCTATCAATAGCTCTCCTTTCTGCTGCTGAGGCTGCCCTAGCTGGAGCCACGGCTGGGGTAGTGAAGATGGAGTGAAAGGCCTGGGGGGATGGTCCAGGGAGGCCGGGCAGGAGCCAGTGGGCTCCTTATGAGCCTCCAGAGAGAGGACAGGCCCCAGCTTACACCAGAGCTGCCTTGGCCATGGCCAAGCCCAGGGCAGGCATGAGAGAGGGGGGTCTATGACTGTTTAAGCATAAGAAATGGGTCGCATACAATTTGTCACACTATGGAAGCAGACTGGGATGGGAACAGTGGCAAGGCACCAGACTGTCCTTTAGTGGATGCTGGCCAACTAGGAAACGGTGGCTGATTAGCAGCTGGACAGACGCCGCTCCTAGGGGGCAATAGGACTGGGAGGGGCTCCAGGGCCTGCTCCTGGCCAAGGCAGACAGGCTGCATGTCCTTCCCAAGAGCGCTGAGGGGATGGGTGTGACTCTAAGCCCCATGTGCTTTCTATGACACCGCAGACATTTGGCCACAGCTGTCTGTCCCAGCAGCCTGTGCCACTTCTAGGAACACAGCTCGTTGCGTGCTTGGGGAACACAGGAGAGAAGAAGCCCAGGGAACGTTCATGGGGCAGATGGCATCCAAGCAAGGGATTTTAGGGGAGAGGAGGATAAAGCAGCCCCCTCCGCCCTTGGCCAGTGCTGGTGGACTGGCTTCTCTACAGCATGGAAGTGCCCTCTGTGAGGTCAGTAGTGACCTTGTGGCAAAGCAATGGGTGATTTCTCTTAACTGGCGTGGGGCCGCCTCTGACACTTAGACACTCCTCCTTTGACTTCAGCTTTTCTTCCTGCTTCCCCAGCTGTTTTTCCTCAATTTCCCCTGTGACTTCATCTGTCCTTGCTACCCCTGTCTATCTGCTAATCATCCCATGCATCCATCCATCCATCCATCCATCCATGCATCCATCCATCCATGCATCCATCCATCCATGCAT
>NDGN011485191.1:0-11507 GCA_002564285.1 Tympanoctomys barrerae
GTACCAGGGATTGAACTCAGGACCCTGCGCTTACCAGGCAAGTGCTTATTCTACTGAGCTATCTCCCCAGACCCCTGCCTACCTCTATCTTGAAGAGGGCTGGACAGCACGCACCACAGTTGTTGTCTAAATCTAATAGGCATCATGGACTTATAGCATTTTCAAAACATGCTCTTGTTTATTTTTCTCTCTCTGAGCCTCTTTACAGTCTTTGCTTTGTAAATGTATTATAATGGATCTATGAGATTCAGACCAAAGATTTTGGCTTATTTCTTTCTTGTCTTGCCCTTTGCTGATCTGATACATTGGCAACTTCTCCCATCCAACTATTTGAGCTTACCCATTCAGCTACATCTCTACTGTTGCTATATGAGTCAAGTTACCATCCTCTCTTCATTATAGTGTCTTCTAATTTAAGGCCTATCTTTGTGCCTCCTAAATTTATTTTTCATATGGAAAATATAACAGTGTCATAAGAATGTGACATTTTTACTTACATCCATTGTGACTTTACACTACACTCCATTGGAAAAAAAAATAAACTCATCATTGTGCTTTTCGAGGCCCTGTGATATTTGGTTCTTTCATTTTTCTCTGACTTCATCTTTACTCCCCCTCCTACTCTGAAAGTTGCTATTAATTGTTACTTGTTTCAGCACACCAATATTCCCAGGTAATGTAACATAAAAAATAAGCCAGTTGTTTTAGTCATGTTTCTTTTGTTGCTGAGACAAAACATCCAATGCTCAACATTAAGAAAGGAAAAGTTTAGTTAGCTCAGTTTGTAGAGGTTTCAGTCCATAATTAGTTGGCTCCAAGGCATAGTTGCATGGCAGAGGGTCAGCAGTTCATGGTGGAAGAAGATAGCAAAAGCAACAAGAGCAAAAGAAGCTGAAGTGTGTGTGTGTGAAGGGGGAGCAAGCCTCTTTTCCTCCCTTATATAGTATGCTGGTTTCCTTCCCTAAGGCAGGTGTAACACTTACACTTCTAATCTCAGCACTAGACATTAAACCAATCACAAACTATAGGTTCAGCCACCTCTGAAAAGCCTACCCCCCATGAGTACATGAGGCTTTGGGGTGACATCTAGACACAAACCATAACCTTCCACCTCTGGCCCCCAGACTCTGTACATCCTTTTATGCTAAAGGCATTTAGTCCATCTGTAAGAGTTGCCAAAGTCTTCATAGTTTCAGCTTGCTGAAAAGTCCAAGTCCTAAGTCTCCTCTGAGAGGTAAAGCAAACTCTAAGCTATGAGCCTCTATACAAATAAAAGGAAAGTTAAGCACTTCTAACAGTCAGTGGCACAAGATAAACATTTCTATTCCAAAAGTTACAAACAGGAGGATACAAAAGAATGGGACCAAAATCCAATAGGGCAAACATTAAGTCCTGTAAGTTCCCTTGTGCAGCATCTGAGACAATCAGTATTAAGTTGTGAACTCCAAAAAGCTTAGGTGGCTCTAACCCTATGGCACTTCTGATGGTAGTAGCTCCACAGCTTTTCTCTAGGTTTGGTTTGCTCTCTCCTTGTAGCTTTCCTTAGACAATGATCTGTGTTCTTGGCTTTTCTAAACTTTTGGGGTTTCTACTGAACCTTTGGCTTTATACTCATAGCTTCCCACATTGTCCTGTTAGGGACACACTGCCTGGCCTCCTAGATCTTCTGAAATCAGAGTGGAAGGCTTTTTAACCTCACAACTCTTGCATTCTCCATGTGCCTCAAACCAAGCTTGCTTTCTTCTTGGTTTTAGGGATCTGGTGCCTGGATGACTGAGCACTCTGAATTCAATTCTGAAGAACAATATTATATGCCACCAGCATTCTGGAATATGGTGACATTGACATTCGAACATTGTACTTTGTGGCTTCCTCTTTTACTTTTGTAATTTTGAGTCTGTAAATGTTGGAGACTTTCTCAACAATCAAGATTTTCTTTGCTCTATCTTTTCAGTCCATAGCTTTACTGGAGCTTCCTTTCTGGCCAAACTCACAATGTTTTACATTATTCTGATGGACTCTTTGCTTTTTATTCTCAACATAAATCTGGTGAGAAACCACCAACAGTAGCTATGCCACCACATTAACATTTGACTGTCTTGAAATTCTTCCAATTCAGTTAGCTCATTTCCCATAATCTTAGTCTCAGGCAAAGTCTCTGGAAATGAACAAAATGCAGATAAACTTTCTTCTAAGCCATAATACACATCGTCTGGAGTTCAACAGCCAGTGAAGTCCTACTTCCTGGTAAAGACCTCCTGAGCCTGGCCTTTACCCAGAACATTTCCCTTAGCCTTTTGGTTTTCTGTGTTCTGATAGAATCTTCCATGCACAACAGCCTAAGGTATTTTCACTCTACTTTCTTGGGCAACATCCCTGAACCTTTCCAAACTCTTCCCGCAGGAGCTCTTCAACCACATGGTGCAATATAGTCACAGTAATGATCCCACTCCTGGTACCAAATGCTGTCTTAGCCATGTGCCTCTTGTTGCTGAGACAAAATATCCAACACAAAAAATTAAGGAAGGAGAGGTTTATTTAGCTCGTAGTTTGTCAAAGTTTCATTCTATAATCAGCTGGCTCCAGGGCCCAGTGGCATGGCAGAGGGGCAACAGTTCATGATGGAAGAAGACAGAAAAATCAATAAAAGCAAAAGAAGGGTGGGAGATAAACCTCTTTTCTTCCCTTATATAGTATTCAGGGTACCCACCCTAGACTGTGAAAGGCACTTATACTTCTAATCTCAGCACTAGACAATGAATCAATCACAAAACCTAGATTCAGCCACCTGTAAAAGCCCTCACCCCATAACTGCATGAGGCTTTGGGGGGACATCCAGACACAAACCATAACACCAATTATGACAAGTATCTATTTCTCAGATTATTTTAGCACTGAATGGGTGGTTGTTTATGAAGTACTTGAGGCCCATAGTACCAAATAGGATTTTGGTAGAGGGTTTATGAAAAGTTTTTCACTTCCTGTTGAGATGATATAGCGTACACTGCCCCCTTTCCGGTTTTTCTGCTATGAATGTTGTCATAATGTTTGGAACCACTGTAGCCCTTTTGTGACCATAGAGAAAAGACCAAGAGAATCACAGTGATACTGACCATGAAATTACCAGGCAATTGAGCAGGACTCTGATTTCTGCTCAGAAGTCAGAAAGATTTAACTAACCTCTTTCCCAATGAAAGTGGTTATGTATTAACCCCTTTTCTACCTCAGGCCAAATCTGGACATGTGTTCTTTCCTGTCTGAAACTCTTCCCCGTATCTGTGAGTGACTGGCACCTCTTCATCCAAGTCTCAGCTCACTTCCTCAGAAAGCTCCTCTCTGACCACTAAATCTCAAAGAATGCAACTCCCTCTGTTCCTGTCCATCATATTATACATATTTAATAGTAGCACTGAGTAATTTGTGTAAATATCTTATTGAATGATTGACTCCTTTCTATGATCTGTCTCATTCCACTAGAATGTAAGTTTCATGAGAATGTGAATGTTGTTTGCTTTATTAAATGTGATTATCTCCAGAGATCCCCAGACTAGAATCTTTCATATAGTAGATGCTAATGAATATCTGTTGAATAAATGCCACCAAATACTAGCTGTATATCCTATTTTCTAATGGGGATCAAGTGATACCATTGAGATGCACTATACAGAGCTCTGGATGCCAAAGAGATGTATGACAGCATAGATAGCACTGGACAGTGCATCCTCTGAGATTACTGGCACAGGTTCCTGTTCTCATTCCTGAGTGTCTGGGCTGTAGGCATTGTAAATTTTTCTCTTTTATTAGACTCTTGTATATGCAGAAGAGAGTTATGAGCTTAGGAACCTGGGAAAGTAAAACCAAATGACTCGATTGCAGTGTTTATTGCAGTAGACACCTGGGAGCTCTCCTGAATGTGGCATTACTGGGGACCGCAGAGTGAATGAGTTTGAATTTAGTGTGCCAAGGGTAAAGTCAACATATAGGCAGTTGCTAGCACTTGCTGGCAGAGTGGAATGATAAAGGCATGATTATCTGAGCAGAGTGATTGGGGATTGAAACACCATACTGAATGTGAAATAAAGTCAGAAATTGAGCTTTATCAAAAAGAGAGGAAAAATAGAAGGAGGGATCAGGGAAAAAGTTCACTTGGTAGAAACAAGTGTATGCAGATATTTTTGGCTGTTGTTTATAGAGATGATGATAGGAGAAATTATATTAAGCAAGCCAAGAAGAGAATTTCTTGAAAATTAAAAAATGGAAGCAAATTAAGTAACATATTTCTCTTCTTTGTGCCTAGTAATATACAAGAACATAATAAAGAGAACAGAAATGTAATTTTTAGCCAGATATGAACAGATAGAAAAGCTAAGATGGAATAAATACACATAGAATAATTAAAAAGAAAGGTTCTATTCTGATAATAGTTTTCATTTATTGGACAGATAATGTTCTATAGTAGAAAGAGCACTGGAATTGCTTATTAGCTTTTCCATTGCTTGGATATAATACCTGATTCCCACAGTTTAAAGCAGGAAAGGTTTAATTTGGTTCCTGGTTTCAGGATCAGTCCATAATCGACTCACATCAAGGTAGAAATATCATGGCAGAGTGCATGGTGGGACAAACATACTTAGTTCATGGGGCCTGGAAGCAGAGCANAGAATGGTACCAGAGAGGAAGGGGCCAGGAATTTCCAGGACCCAAGCCAGCCCCCAAGGTCCATCCAGAAACACCCAGAAGTGTGCCTTACTGATTTGTGGACATTTCTTAATCCCATCAAGTGGGCCTTTCATGATTAATAGTCACAACTTAGAATCAGAAGGAATGCATTTGAGTCATGATTTTTTTTTTTTGTTTTGTATTTTAGGGAAGGGTCTACAGAGTAATCAGGGTCTCACTACTAAATCTTACTTATAGTGATCCACCTGTTTACAGCCTCTCAAGAGCTGGGATTACAGGCATGGCCCCTGGGCCTGCTTGCAGGAGCTTTAATCTGCTGAGCTATTTGGTTGGCCCTTTTAAGTAATGATTGTTGAGTCACCAAATAATATTGAATATTTATATAGTCCACATCTAGACATTATTTAGTGCTCAGTATTCAACACTATCTTTTCCGTAGGAATAACTCTGGAGGAGGTTAAGGGTGAGTTTTTATTTTGAAGAGAAAAAAATAACAATAACAATAACAATGAAGCAGAATTTCAAAACAGGCTAGTAGGAGAGTTATAATAATTAATACATTGCACATTGTTGTCTTCATAATAGTTATTCAGAGTACAAAATTTAGGCATGATATCTTGTCCAAACAATATTAGTACAAGTCCTTCTTTTCAATGAACAAAGAGAAACTAGCTGTGTAACTATCTTGTGTATAAATGTGTATTTTCCTTTTTCCTTTTTTTCCTTTCCCCCATCATAGTTTGTCTTTTATTTTGAACAGTTTCTTGAAAAGCAATTTGACAGAGGTTGATAACGCTATAGGTAATGGAGAACAGGGCACTTTGTGGACACAGAATCCAGGTGTGTGTGTGTGTGTGTGTGTGTGTGTGTGTGTGTGTGTGTTTGTATGTGTGTGTTTGCAGGGCGAGAATGTTGGTGGTGTTTATTTTGAGAATATGCACTGCCAGAAGCAAACTCTAAGCTGAAACTGCAAATACTTCAAGCTGGTTTGTGCCACAGGATCTTTGTACCACTTTCTTTCTCTGCCCAGAGTGTTGTTCCCTTTGCCATCTGCATTGTTCACTTTTTAGGGTTCAGCTTGAAGAGTACCTCCTCTGAGAGGCCTTCCCTGATCAGCCACATCAGGCAAGCCTCAGAGGCAATCTTGACCAAATCACTATTTTTCTGGAGGACTTGTCATTATCTAGTCATTTTGCTGTTTGCATTGCTGTTAGCATATTTGCTTCACAGAAGACTGGACCTTATCGCCCCTATTCATTGCTGTGTCCCCAGGTTTTAGGCTAGTTCCTGGCTCAGGAGAGGTGCCAACATACATTTATCAAGTAAATAAATGGATCAATGATAAACAGTGGCTAGGAGAGGTTAAGACAGACCAAATGGAGGAGGAAAATGTTCTACCAGGGGACCCACCAGATGGGATTTCAACTTCATTCCTAACCCCTATCAGAGTTAGGTTGGAGAAATTGACTCTTTTCCTCAGAGGGTTTTCCTATGTGTGTAAGGAGTTGTCTGGCTATTCCCCGCTAATGGACTTTTATTTTAATCTGTTTTTGTGTGGCTGCATATTTCAGAAATTGCACTTTAGCTCTGTGTTGATATCCTTTACTGTACTGCAGTGCTGCCCCTGGGGTTGTACTTTTTAGGTTTCAATGAGGTTTAAAAAGCGTGAGGTCAGTCCATGGGCTCAAGATTCCATTTTGATTATAAAAGTCTGAAAGAAAATCTCAGCCTGAGATATGCTTGTATCCATGTTACACTTCCCCACAGACTTGCTGATGTGTGTTCAGAAAACACATCTGAAATTACTCTGCGCAAAGCAGAAGTGGGAAGGAAAATTTGCCCTAAAAGAAGTTACAATGCATCTAAGGCCATTTCTGCTTAAGCCTGTGGGGACCTTCTTTCTATGAGTGTGAGTAATCTAGTCCAAAAATGTGTGCTCAAATAAGGTGCATTACTACTACTGCTGCCTCCTAGAAGCCTGGCCTGGTGGTGGTGACTGGTCCTCAAGCCTCCTTCATATCTTCCTGGCCTGCAAGAGATTATAGTTCATAATAATGGGAAATACAGTACTATTAGGCAAAAGAAAAGCTGGATTGGAAGGATATCCTGGGGCAGCTGTATCTCAGCAGATATATCATGCACTAGAGTTGCATTTTTTTTGACTCAGGAATCGAACTCAGGACCTCCTGCTTGCCAGGCAGGTGCCATGCCGCTAAGCTATATTCCAGACCTTTGAGTTGAACTTTTAGGCTCAGAAAAAGTCACTATGTTGCTTCACTGGTGGATGATAACCAAGCTTCCTTGGCTCTGACTCACACACACACATGGTGGATCTAGGCCAGTCCTTTCAGTAAAGAAGGTTCACTTGGGAGACCACATATTTAATGAACATGGAAACACGATAGGATGTACATTCAACTTGAGAATAAAGTTATTTAGAAGTAGGAATAAAAATCAAAGAAAAGCTAAATCAACTTTGAAAATAGAAAGCAAGACTGTGTGGGGGGTTGTCCCATCAAGTTTAACTTATTACAATGTCATCATAACATAAAAACAATAAGATTCTGGTATCAGAATAGAGAGGACCCAACAGAACAGGATAGAGAATTCCAAGAAGATCCAGGTGATATGGTGATGAGGCTTTTGATAAAGTTGACATCACAGCAGAAGGAGAAAAGGAGGGTATAAAGTTTAGAGTCTTTTCTTTCTTTCTTTTTTTTCTTTTCCTTCCTTCTTGTGGTACTGGGGATTGAACTCAGGAGTTTGCCAGGCAGGCACTTATTTTACCGAGATATTTCCCTGGCCCTTTCTTCTGCCTTTCTTTCCTTCCTTGTATTTGGGTTTTATGTTGTCCTTGCACTCATGAAATGGAGGAAGAGCCTCACTCTACTTCCTTATCTTGGGAAGCCAGGTGGAAAGAAATGAGGGAAAGGAGGCAGACTTTGAGTGGATCTCTTTCTGATCTCATCAGTAATTCAGTCCAGGAGTATAAAGAATGACTTATAGTTATAACCCTGATTCATATAATCCAAATGTAGTAAGGTCACTTTGGACAGCCTGTGCCCTTGCCCCATAGCCTATTTGATATGTTTGAACTTTAAACTCCACACTCAGTTCTCAAGGCTTCAGACACTGAAGTGTTTTCCTGAAAGCTTTAAGGAGTGGCAAAGAAGAGGCCTTACAATTCTTCATCTGCTCTCAGCTGGTGTGTTTCATTTCACCTCTAATTCCCACTCCGTATCTAGTCTTTCCATGGCCCTGACCAATTCAGCTTCCCCTCTCATCTGGCATGGATTTCTGAGAAAACTCAAAGAAAGCTCCCTTTCTTAGAATGGAGGTAATGGAGGTGGAATTGCTTGTGGTTGGTATTTCATTACTCCTTTGCCTAGAATTTACTCTATGGCCTCCTGTCCTTCCTCACTCTTGGAAGATGATAGATGCCCCCTGCCACATTTATGGTCCTAAGATTGCAGCTAACTCATTCTGAGAAGCACAGCCACAATTAGCTTTGATTGTAAAGAGTAGTATTGGTCCCTTCCTTGATTCCAGGACATGGATCCTATTTTGGGCTTTTATCTTACCCTGTACATCCTTTGAAGACTATTTCTACTGTAATTATCTTCAGTTGTAGTTCTTCTGTCATTTCCGAGGAGAATGGGCTTATTGTTTGAAACTTGGGTACAAGAATAGACTAGGATAATGACTTTTCTTGCTTCATGAACTTTAAAATATTCATTTTGTATTTATTTGATGGAGATGGCAGATAGATTCCCTTGTGTGTGCTTAAGATAGAAAACAAAGTTTCAGCAGAGAATGGGAAAAACTTTATTTGGAAAGTAAACGAATGAGTGGAATAAGTTTTTGACTCCAAGTCTTACTAGCTGGCTAAAATACAGCTTGCATCTTTTACATACATCAGGTGGGGATTTTCTGTACACAGACCACTCTCCCATCCTGCTTGTCAGGCACTGATGTGGGAGTCACTGTCAGTCTACTGGTGCTTGAGGTAATCTGTGGGCCTAGAACTGTCGATGAGATGGGGGAAGCGCTTGATAATATAATTTGTGGTGAAAACCGGAAGTTGCTCAGAGACCATTGTTCCCCCCTCATGCTGCCCACCGTCAGGCACGCCCGGTCTGTCAATGTTGATCCTCTACCTGACATTGTCTCCCTCCTTCATGCAGTCTGAAATCCTACCAGTCATTTGGGTAGATAAGAACCTGATAAAAGCATAGAATTACATATAAAAGCTGTAAATAATATTTTCACAGGCAAGATTAAGTTCTTCTTCCTCCTTCATATCCCACAGAAAGCATCGGGTTACACTGGACATCAGGTTACACTGGGGGTTCAGAAGCTGGAGGCTAAGCAGTATGCAGGCGTGTGCTGAGGTCACAGCCTCTGAGTCTGATGGAGGCCAGCACAGGTAAGAGTGAGGACTGAGGGGCCAGGGAGATGGCTCAGTAGAATAAGCGCTTGCCTGGCAAGTGCAAGGGCCTGAGTTTAATCATTGTGAGGACTGAGGCTGGGGCCCAGGACGTGGGTAGGAGTGGGGTACAGAGAGAAGGTCAGAGAAGAGCATTCAGGATCCTAGTTGGGTTGACAGGTGGTTTCACTCAGCAGCATCATTCAGATGAGTCTGTGCAGTGCAAGACTATGGATGCCAGGGGGTTCTTAGATCAAGTCAGCTATGTCTAACACACCCCACAAAGGGCAAGGGGTTCTGCTGATGGCTGAAGCAGAGGTTAGGTCCCCGTAAAAGCCAGATAGTTCAGCTGTTCTCCTGCTTTGCACATCCATCCCACCTCACCTCACTTCCACGGCTCCATTCAAATACACAGCTAAAATCTCACTTCCTCTGAGAAGCCTCCCTGACTTCCCTTCTGCCCTGCTATTTTCTCTTTCTTCTTTTGTTTCTCTATTTTCTTAAAGCATCTGAAACCTCTTTAGCTGTGAAGACCCCTCTATTTCTGCTACACATTCTTAGTTTTATTATTTTTTCCCCCCAAATCTAAGTTGCACATTTCCAGAGAACATGGATTGCATTTTACAATTTCCTTCTGTAAAAATCATGGCCACCATGTAGTAGATGCTTGAGAAGCATTTCCTGATTGGTGTATAAATAAGCCCTTATTGAATAACAACCCTCTAAAATTAGTGGCTTAATGCCCCAGTGTATTAGCTCACAGTGGAGTAGATTGACATGTAGATTCAGGACAGCCCAGCAGCTTCTGTGGTGGTGCCAGCTGGTATGGTGGTGGTCAGGTTCTCAGATGTCTTTGTGTATATCTGCTGGTTGGTAGGTCATTGCTGGAAATCACTGACTGTGGTTTCTTATCATCCAGAACTCTAGCTTGCATCTGTTCAGAGAAACTATAGTGGTTTTTGGATTCTAATACAACAAGAAAGGGGGAAAGACCAATTATGAGTGCTTTTCAAATTCCTGCTATGTCACATTTGTCAATATTCTATTTGCCAAAAGAAGTCAGATGGCAAAGCCTACATGGGAGGGGTGGAAGAGTAGGTTCTACCTCTTACTGGGGGCAGCTGCAAAGACCTACTGCAAAGAAGCAATGCATTCTGGGAAAGGAAGAAATTGTGGCCATTATTGCCATTGGCAGAGGCTGCCTTTGACTATCGCCTATTCATACGCCTTCCACAGGCAAAATATTCCCACTCAAGGAACCCAAAAATATCATTTTAATTATGGGATAAGACTTAAAGTCTAGGATCTGTGGTCTCTGTCAGATCCACTTGGGGCTTCTTTGGTGGGAATGCTCTTGATACAAAGAGTTATGAATTAAAATGAGAAGTTACAGGGCTCTTTCTGGTAATTAAGACCTGGATAACCACAATGGATATTTCTGTTTTCAAAAAGGAAAGAAAGGAAAAGTAGGAATCATATAGCACTTAGAAGTCCACAGTGATACTGAAATCCAACCAAACGCCTGCCACCAAGGAGCTTGCCCTGTGGGATCCTGGCTTGGTTCCATTCCCAGGCAGTGGATACCTAGTCTGTTGTACCTCCTGGCTGTCATTCACTTTCTAAGATGTCTTTGATTTCCAGTTTCCATAAGAATTACTGATTGTAGGTGAGAGAATTTCCCAGCTTGTTTCTCACTCATGTGGGAGTCTGGAGGCTTTTTTCTTCATTTTCACCTCAGTTTAATTTGCTCCAAGTTGGTATATTTCATCAGAACCACTCTCCTAAGATCTCAAAGAATTGTTTTCAGACTTACCTTACTTAATAAAAGCTCTAGTAGTGTGTGGGAGAGCTTCCTGCTACCCTGTGCCAGGGGGACCTGCTGGTCCAAGCCCAGGTGCAGCGTGGGTGAGACCTTCTTCCACCCCGTTGGGACCCCCACCCCACCACTCTGCAGAACCCCTCCCCCACCCCGACTGCCGAGTGAGAATTTCTACCGCTTTCTAGGGACCCCCTGATCCAGTCCTAACCCAGGCCTGGTGAGTGTATGGGAGAGCTTCCAGCTAACCTGCACCAGCGGGACCTGCCGGTCCAAGCCCGGGTGCAGTGTGGTGAGACCCTCTTCCACCCCCTTGGGACCACCAACACCACTCCGCAGCACTGCACCCCACCCTGCCGACCCAGTGAGAATTTCTGCTGCGTTCTGGGGACTTCCAGATCCAGCCCTAGCCCAGGCCTGGTGAGTGTGTGGGAGAGCTTCCCCTCCCCACTACTCCACCTTGTCCCATCCAGACTCAGCTCAGGCCTGGCATACAGGTTTGGGGTGGAACCCTGCAACTGAAATTCCTGCAGAGAGAGTAGGGGACAGAACCACCCAGCTAGTCCAGGAGCAGAACATCTTGCC
>NDGN011485198.1:0-16816 GCA_002564285.1 Tympanoctomys barrerae
GAAGGTCCTTAGCTGGGGAGCCACAGCTGACTTGAGTTCCTGAGTAGATACAAAACATTCATCTTCTGTGGTCATTTTGACTTTAGGAAAGATTCAGAGATCTTGTGCTGTAAGAGCCAAAAGCTAAGGCAGATGCTGTGTTTTCCTGAGCTTGGCTTTTAACTGGATGGTGTCACAGTGGGATTCGCCGGGTTTCTGATCACATTTTGTAAAGACATGAAAGCAGACTTCCAGAGCTGCTTCAGAACGTGGGATGGACGTGGACAGCGTGCTTAAAGCAATTGGGAGCTTCCTGAGGGGGACCGACATCAGCGTGCCTCCTGCATCAGTTAGTTTTTAAACCTTTAAACATTTAGTATATTCTGAGCATCCCTTGTATATATTTTATGATTAGTTTGTCTGAATTAGGAGCCAAGTAATAGTAACATATGAAATTTTTCTTTTCTTTTGTTTCCTTTTTAAATGTATTTTAGTACAGAGTCTACAGGGTCTCACTACACAGATCGGACTCCTAGTGATTCTCCTGTTTTCAGCTCCCAAGCACTGTGATTACAGGTGCGTGCCACCATGCCCAGTCTCAGTTGCCATCTCAGCACACTCCAGGGACAGGGCTGGACCAGCATGCCAGCATGCCAGGGATGGAACCTTGGTCACTGGGCCTGCCTAAGCAGGTGCGTTAGTCTGCTGAGCTATCTGACCAGCCTAACACATGGAATTTGATTTATCATTTTTTTTTTATTTTAAAAGGCAAAAAATGATCCAGAATTCAAAACAAGATAGTAGGAAATTAACAATGTATATTGTTAATGTTATATGGCATATTGTATATTGTCATGTTGCATGTTGTTACCTTCAAAGGAGCTGCTCGGATTCACAATATAGGCTACTATCATCCTCAGCACAAGCACTCAGAATCTATCCGTGGACCCCCAGACTGGCCTAAGTGTGTCTGACTGCTGGGGCCAGAGGAGCTCTGCTCAGGCCAGGGCCTCTCGGGTGGCTGTGCTCGTCCCCATGTCCGTCCCTGCTTTCCAGTCATCAGAGTGGGAATGAAGCCGCACTTCCTAATTCATTCGGACAGCACCATAGAGAATGGACCTCCATTCACAGGGTCTCGAATTGCTCTCTCTGAATGGCTGGCTGGTTGGAAGAGTTGCCACAGAGTGGAGTTGTCATGAGGTGGGTGCTGCACACTCCTGAATTTGCTACAGGAGGCAGGGCCAGGCCATAGGACCCTCTGCTGCCTGCTACAACATTCTTGGAGGTTTGGATGCTGGATTAAAGCAACTTCCCCTGCACAGAGCATGCTCACCATAGTCCAGGGCTCAGCTCACACTGACACAAGGAACTGGCTGGAAAAGAATGACTCCTGGTTGGCTCCAAAAACTTCCCCAGCCAGAGACTGCTCTGTCTGACATGTGCCTGCAGGAGCTTTTCCTGGGGCACAGTTACGAGCTACTGAACAAGGGTGAAAGGGCCAGCCCAAGGAGCTTCTTACCAGCTCCACATTCCCTGCAGGCCACCCAGCAGGGACTTGGGTGGGTGGGGCTCTCCACCAGTGTCCTGTGCCAGGTTGCCAAAACAGTCGCTGAGCAGTTGACTCTGCTGGCGGGACTCAGGTGCTAGGCTTCTGTGCAGCCTTCCTCTGCTCGGCAACCTGGAGTTGCCCTGGGTCAGAAGCTCAGCAAAACCAAACAGGGAGTGGACCCATGAGTGGGAGCTGGGTTTGATCCTTCAGCAACAAGAGCTGCTTCATAATGTTGTAATCTCCTGCTTATCAGGGATTCAAGACCTGGATTTCCTGTTGTATCTTATAATCTTCTCTGAATAGGCTCACAAGAGATCCTACTAATCTATTTATTTACTACAAAACATGTTGAGTATCCTTTCCCAAGACATACGACTATGAGACTGAAAGAATTCCTTACCTTCCAAGGATTCCACGTCTGCTGGGACCTGGCAGGCTGCGGGTCCTGCAGGTGCTCTTTGTGCTTCTGCAAAGAGCTCTGTGCTTTGGGCACAGAGAGGAAGAATTGTCACATCCAGAGTGGGAGGGGGATCTGTACTGAAATTATAGGAAGGAAGAGAGGGAGGGCAAGAGAGAGAGAAGGAGAGAGGGAGGGGGGGAGGGAGGAAAGAAGGAAGGAAGGAAGGAAGGAAGGGAGGAAGGAAGGAAAGAAGGAAGGAAGGGAGGAAGGGAGGAAGGAAGGAAAGAAGGAAGGAAGGGAGGAAGGAAGGAAAGAAGGAAGGAAGGAAGGGAGAGAGGGAGGGAGGGAGGAAGGAAGGAAGGAAGGAAGCAGGCAGGCAGGCAGTCCATAGAGGGTTTGAGAACTGAGATCTATGTGATTATATAAACATAAATTAAATGCATAAATTAACTTCATAAGGAGATTTTCATTCTTCTAGTTATACCTGCAGTTGCACTTATTCAGTATCAGTTTAACAATAACTCACAACCGTCGGACCTGCCAGAAGGTTTAAGACCTGAGGGATAGAAAAGAAGTGGCATCCTCACTAGAGGAGCCAGGAGCTTATTGGTACAGCATAGTGTGGAAATCCAGAATCTAAAATGTTCCAAAATCTGAAATTTTCTGAGCACCAACATGACATCATACGTGGGAAATTCTACCCCTGTCTTCATAGGACAAGCTGCAGTCAAAATACAAATGCACTGGAAAATATTGCACAAAATCACCTTTGCGGTATCTGCACATTGGTCTGTATAAAACAGAAGTGAAATTTGTGCTTTGACTTGGGTCTCCTCACAAGATAGCTAATAGGTATATGCAAACATTCTAAAATCGGGAAGAAAAATAGCCCAAACCTGAAACCCTTCTGGTCACAAGCATTTCTGATAAGGGACACTCAGCCTGTGAAAAATGTGGGCTCTTACACTGAGTAATGAGCTCACTCAACAGGGGACGCGACCAGGTTTTGCACCTTAAATGGATCCCCGCATTTGTAGATAAAAAACTGGAAATCAGAAAAACAAATGACTTCTAATTTCAAGTTGTTATTAAGTGCAAAAGACAGGATTTGAATATAGATTACTTCAAATGGGAAAGATTGGGTGGGCGGAGCCTCCTACAAAAGATTAAATACAGTCAGGTAGGCACTAGGTCCTGGGAGAAAGGGTAAATTCTTTCGTCAGTAACAATACAGAAATTTAAACAATGAGCAACTATGCTAAATCTGTAAAATTAGTAAGTAAAATGATAGGATTCAACAAAACAATCATTCTCCGTCCTTCGCAATGCGATGCACGAGGTGCTACCCTTCTGGAAAGCAATTTGGCAGAAGCATGAGGAGTCTTCAATATGTTTGCTCTTCAACTCTCAGGGAAATCATCTGAATTATGAAGAGTGGAAAAGCCACATTGTCTGCGTGGAAGGAGCGTTGCAATACGGTGCCATTGGAATTTAAATATTTTTGAGTCAGGAATAATGGGGGGCACAGTTCCACAAAATGGGGATTTTTTTCCTGTTAAGTTTGATTACAGAATTTTAATAAAATAATATGGCAACAGGCTTGTGTAGATGTCACATGTAGGATATAAAATCAAACAAAAGGGTTTCAGGTTGCCCCAAGATGAACTGCTACTAGAGATAAGTCATTTAAAATTATCTATTTTGAAAGAGAGTTGGCAATTGCATCGTGATACTGAATAAGTTCAGTTGGTCCGACGGTTGTGGGTTATTGTTAAACTGATACTGAATAAGTTCAACTGTGGATATAACTAGAAAAATGAAAATCTCTTCATGAAGTTAATTTATGCATTTAATATATATATTTCTATATACATATAGATCTCATTCATTATGGCAAATATGTGTAGAAACTTACACAAGAAGAATAAAGGGTGGCTAATTTCCTTTGCAATCTTAAAAAAAGCATGGATTGATAGCAGAATTCAGTGTTTAGGTAACATTTATGGGAAGTACGTAGAGGGGCTGGCATGACCTATGCATCTGTCAGTGCCCTGGGTGGCTGAGGCAGGAGGGTTGCCAGTTCGAGTCCCCCACTCCACCCCAGGCAACTAAACTAACTCATCAAAGCCACCTCTGGGCAAAACAACCAAAGCAAAGGCTGGGCCGTAGCTCAGAGCAAAGGCTCTGAGTTTAGCCCCCAGCACTTAGTGAAGACATTCACAGAGGGGTCATTTCTTGGTGACGTCTTCATGCTCCATGCCAGCTTCTGCAGGGGATTTCTCGCTCCCTTGTATTGTAAGCTTGCTCATTAGAAGCTTGCATCATTGTTTCTTCATTCAACAGATTCCAACTTTGCACTGAACCAGGCCTTGTCCTAGGACCTGGGATGGGGAGACATTCAACAGCAACAATAAGCAGACCAACAACAACAACACCAATAAGAAGTCTTTGTCTTCACTGAAATTTGAGAAGGAAAAAATGGCATCTGGTTATTAAGGACACTGAGACACTGAGAGCACATGTCCCAAGCTTTGGGTATGGTGCGAGGCACTTTGCCTGTCCTGGAGCATTGGAGAGACAAGGATCACAGCTGTCATGGGTTCACACTCCAGCAGGGTCCAAACACATAACAGAGCAGAGCACGGGGCCCACCACACAGGCTGGGGGGACACCGGGACAGCCAGGTGCAGAGGGGCTGCAGACTGGGCTTTGCCTCGCA
This sequence comes from Tympanoctomys barrerae, assembly GCA_002564285.1. NCBI lineage: Eukaryota > Metazoa > Chordata > Mammalia > Rodentia > Octodontidae > Tympanoctomys > Tympanoctomys barrerae. Next base: position 4,648 of record NDGN011485198.1, read on the forward strand.
GGCATGTGCCGTGGTCTTCACCCATGACCTCAGGATTTCTGGGACATTATGGAACTCTGCACCTTTTGCAAGACTTGCAGATTTGCTCTGTAAGTGATGGGCTTTGCACATGAGTGCCTTGGAGCAGCAGATCCTCCCTGAGCCTCTCAAGGGATGGATCATTATTCACCTGACCAGCTAGAATGGTGACCAGCCATGAGGGAGCCCTTGGCCTGGGAGAGATCTGGGAGTCAGGCCACGTGTTGCTAAACACCACTCCATTCATGAAACAGTCTTATGTTAGTGGTCAGTGTGACTGCCCAGGCCTGGGACGTGATTCCACGTATCCCTATAGACGGGGTCTCCTGCATGTGTGTGCAAGGAGCACAGTTGTATAGAACCTAATTGGAGAGTTCATGGAGGGGAAGAGAGTGAAAACTGTCCTCCAGTAGCCCGGATTCCGTATGAGTGGACCACAAACATCTAGACCTTTAGTGACAAATGCAAAAAAGATGTTCCCTATATCCCTAAGCTCTCTAAACCCCCCTGGCTCCCCTCAGATTTTCTCAATTTAGGCAAACACAGGCTCCTTTGCTAACCTCCTTAAAGGGGACTTTAAAATATAAGGCTTCCATTTCTAACATAGAATGGTATCTTCAGTCTCATCTCCTAGGTGCTACGGTTTGACAAATGTCCTCAAAGATTTGGTTCACAGGAGGGCATGACTGGGGCTGCTGGGGTCTCAAGAGCTGAATTCTGTAGGAGGCTTAGGTGGCCTGGGAGACCCCAGGTCTTTCTCTTCTTTTGTCCCCTGTTCATGAGGTAAGCAGTTTTGCTTGACCGCTCCCTCCTGCCATGATAAGCTGCCTCAACTCAGGCCCAGAAGCTGTGGCACTGATCCAGCATGCACTGCCATCTCCAAAACCGTGAGCCTAAATCAACCTTTTCTCTTGATAACTTCACTGTCTCAAGTATGTTTGTTATAGTGCTAGAAAACTGACTATCAATCCTCTTTCCTTAATAGAAAGGAAGAAACAAATCCAAAGGCCTCTGTTTCTTGAGGCTTAAAAGCATCTAAATAAAATAAATGAATTTCCCACTTATATTCCAGGGAGAGAAGCACAAGTCTTCATCTTATATGAAGAAATGATTTTTGCAACATTATATTATTGTTAAAGGTATGCACTTTTCCTTCAGGGATTAAAAATGGACATTTTATATGCCTTAATTAGCATCCTCAATACTAAAGGGAGTTGACTATCCTCCAACTCTGTTTAGATAAATTATAAAATTAAATATTAACACTTTATACAATTGCCATATATTTTTTTCTTTTCTTTTGCCCCCCCTTTGTATCTCTATCTCTCTCTGCCTTTTCATTCTCTCCACCCTCTTCTCTTCCTCCTTCTCATCTTTTCATCATGGACCTTAGAACAAGATTCCATCATCCCAAGGAAGACTGCTGTACCCCTGTAACTTCCCACAGTGCTTGCTCCAGCATGGCCAGGGATTGTTCTGGCCATGGCCACCTGCAAGTGGCCTGAGAGTCACCCTCTGTCCTGCACATTTAAGCACTCTCTCTCTCTCCCTCTCTCTCTCTCTCTTTTTCTCACTGTCTCTCTCTCATTCTCTCTCTGTCTCTCTCTGTCTCTCCCTCTCTCTCTCTCTCACTGTCTCTCTCTCATTCTCTCTCCCTCTCTCTCTTGCTGTCTCTCTCTGTCTCTCTGTCTCTGTCTCTCTTTTTCTCTGTCTCTCACATTCTCTCTCCCTTTCTCTCTTGCTCTCCATCTCTCTCTGTCTCTGTATCTCTGTCTCTATCTCTCTGTCTCTGTATCTCTGTCTCTATCTCTCTGTCTCTGTCTCTGTCTCTCTCTCTCACACACACACACACACACACACACACACAAACACACACACAGAGTCTTTTCTCCTCGTGCCACTTTCCTCAAGGCCACGCTCCAATTCTGCTTCCTAGACACCTTTTCCTAACCCTTTGTCACCTAAATTTTTGGGGGCCCCTCTCTGATCCTTGAGTGTTCTCTGTGCATCAGGAAAAGCCGGGGTGCCCTGGGGAAGCACCCAGCCTTGGCGTTCAGCCCCTGCTCTGGCCTTGACTGTGACAGGAGCTTGGGCACATGGATTCAAGCTTTTCCAGCTTTCCTGCTGCTCGTGGGGAGTTCAGTGGGGTGAGCAAAAACTGCCCTTTTCCCACAATGCCCCCCAAAGCCCAGCTGAGTGAGATTGCAGCAGGGTGATCTCCACAATAGAAATGTGGGCACCCTGAGACCATGTGGGAAACACTGGCTGATGCACCAAGGCCAAGGGGGGCTGGGGACGAATTAGCAGGACCCGCGAAAGACTGTCTTCAGCTAAGACAAGTTTCACTACCTCATGTGTATCTGTGCTGTTATTATTGCTGTTGCAAGTGTTATTGCTACTGGTAGGCCTGAGGTTTGAACCCAGAGCCTTGGCACTGACCCATATGCCCAGTATTTGAAAATTGTTCTTTAAATTGAGACATCATCTAACTAAGTCGCTGAGTGGCCTGCCATAGGCTCAGACTTGCAAGTTCCCTGCCTCAGCCTCCCGGGGTGCTGGGATTGTAGGCATGCGCCACAGTGCCCTTGCCGCTGTGCACGGAAAAGGTGCACGAACACAGAGAGGGCTGCGCTGCGCAGCATAAACCTTCAGCCAGCAGAGAGAAACACCAACAAGGCCGAGGAAGGAGAGGAGGGAGGCGGGAGGGCTGAGGAGCAGCAAGGTGGGTCTGCAAAGCCCATCACTGTGGGGCACAAGGCGTGGATGACGCACAGGCACATGGGGAGAGAGCCACAGGCCCAGGAGCCCAGCCCCCGAGGCTGCAGCTGTGTGGCACACTCCTGTTCTCCCCTGCTGGGACAGAGCGCCGCTCAGAGCCCGAGTGTGCGCAGAGCTCTCACCTCTGGCCTCGCTAGACTCCTCCAGCAAGTGTCAACGGCGGGACTCTCCCTGCCTCCTCCACCCTGAAACTTCTGTTTAATCATAGACTAACGGCGACTCTCCAGGAGGTCAATCATTACACTAACGATTGCCCGTGACAAGAATCAGGGCATGTTTGCAGTGAAATATATGAAAAAATAAATAAAAGGCATTAATATTTTATTAACAACCATTAAGATCTACTAGAATAGAGTATATTACACTGGTAATAAAAGGAATCATAACATTATGGCAACAACAATAAAGACAATTGCTCTCATACATTGCTGGGTCGCTCCGTGAGTGGCTGGTGATGGCTGCCTACCATACAACGTGCTCTTGTCCTTGTAACCCACAATCAGGGGACGCCTGTGTCCTGCAGGGCACCCCCTTCCCCGCTGTCTGCCTTGGGCCTCTCTGATGCTCTAGCTATTGGGAGAGGACTCCCCCCTCCCGCGCCTGGCTTGCAAGCCCCACCCCCACGCATCCACCTCCCTGTCTGCGCAGCAGCCACAGCTAGGGCTCCTTCTGTAAACCCTGAAACAGGAAGCGAGTACCTGCAGAGGGGAGCAGCATATCTTGTGCCCTTCACCAGGGAGGCCACTGGCTGGACCTCAGGCCTCCAGAGCAGATGCCCTTGCCGGCAACAGGTGCCCAGGGCGTGCGTGAGTGGCTTCACAGTGGCCCCGGCAGAGTGCAGAGGGCTGGCTTTTCCCGTACAGGTGACATGGGCAGCCGGAGCCGTTTCCCACCAGCCAATTCTGGAGCCTTCGCTTAAAACCCAGCTCTGCAGATGCCTTGCTGGGGCTGTGATTGGCTCAGGAACCTTGCAGTCTACATGTTGAAACCCCATGGAAGGACACACTCCTCCTAGTACACGTCAGCAGTGCCAGCACAGCCACCTTCCTGCTCTGCCCTCCCCACTCCCCTGGGGCAGCCCTGTGCTGGTTCTTCTTTCCTCCCTCAGGCCTTGGCAGTCACTATTAGCTTTCTGTCTCTCTACATGTGACTGTTATGAGGATGATCTAGAGGATTCTATGAAAGACTTACTTCACCTGGTGCAGAGTGTCCTTAAGGCTCAGCTGCGTTGGAGCTTGTGATAGGATGACATTCCTTTGCAAGGCTGAATGATGCCCCGTTGTGCGCATGCACCATATTCTGTGTATTCGTGGACCAGCGGGCACTTGGTTGCTTCTAACTTTCAGCTGCCTTGATTCCTGTCTCTGTGTTCACTGGTGAACTCCTCAGTTGCACTGGAGTAATCCTTCCTCCTTGGAGGTCTGCTTTTTCTCTGAGGCAGGCATGGTGGTGTGAGGCTCACCAAACTGAGCCAGGCCACCAGCCTTTCTAGTCTAACAATTTCAACATCAACCTACCCAGAAACACCTTGGGGCTCAGCCTAACCATCAGCTGTCCCCGTGTCTTGGGTCAGCCAGCCATCAGACAGGAGCTACATGCTGCTCTCCCAGCATGCCCACAGCCCCCTCGTGCTGCCTAGCTTGAGACCTGCCTCCCTTTGGAAGTCCTAGCACCTAAGGTAAAGGCCCATTGAGGAAGCAGGACCAGAGACAGCGCCATGTCTAAACCAGTGACTCCTGGCAGAGTGGCTGGCTTGGCCAACGTTCTGAAGAGGAGCTCTCCTCAGAGCTCTGGCCCTGGGTTTTAGCTCACCGGGGTTGCCTTCAGTTGGTGCCAGAAACAGGCAGGGTTGGGATTCTGGCGGCATGGACAGACCTGCATCTCCGCTTAGAGATGGGAAGTCTGAGGTCAAAAGGCGGCAGAGTTGCTTCCTTCTGAGGCCATGAAAGAATCTGCCCCAGGCCACCACTAGTCCTGGAGTCACTGGTGACCTCAGGAGCTCCTTGGTCTGCATCACCTGGTCTTGGCCTTCATCTTCACACTGCAACTTTCCCTTATAGTTCTAGTCCAAATGTCCCCTTCGCCAAGGGCGCAGGTCGTGCTGGATGGGCATGGCCTCTGCCAGCCCCATTGGCTTTGTCCTCACTTCATTTACTTTATCTCCATAGACCCTGTTTCCAAAGAAGGCCCCATCCTGAGGACTGAAGAAAAAGACTCACCCGTGGCCTTGGGGTCTGTGATACAGCCCAGAACACCTTGGAGAGTGACCTGAGAGTGTGACATCTACAGAACTCAGACAACCACACCCACGTTTACCCTGAGAGAGTTTGTTTCCAAGCATGCCATCTAGGCCACGACCTCTGCAAGCCCAGAGGTCCCTCCCATGTCCCCTTCTCCCAGCTCCTCTCCCAGCCTGAGGCTCAGTGCAGCTTTGCACATGCATTATTGATAGCCCCCTGAGCTTGCCAAGTGTGCTGCGCTGCGTGTGTGTGTGTGTGTGTGTGTGTGTACATGTGTGTGCATTTGAGACAGAGAAGAAAAGGGCAAAGATGGCACTGCTGGTCACTGGAGTCCTGCTGTGGGAAGATCCATCTTCACCTGTTTCCCAAGGTGCCCCCAATAGAGCTGTGGAGCAGGGGAGGCTGGCTGTGGCCTTTGAGCCCCAGAGAGTATGCAGCACTAGGGCTCTTGCCAGCCACCTTGAGAGACCAGCACCACGGAGGGCCCACCTGCTCACTGGGGGTGGGGTGGGCCACAGCTTGGTGGCCTGCCTTTCACACCCCGCCCTTGCTTCTCCGGACCCTGGGCCTCTTCCTCCCTCATACTCTCAGATCCTCCTGGAAGACTCAACCACTTACAGTTGTTGAGTGATTAAATATTTATAATCAGGGCAATGAGTGAGGTGTTGAATAATAAATGCTAAGGGTGAAGCAGCCTTAGATAATTTCTGCAGATTTCTTCATCCATAGACTCTTTGATTCCGAAGCAGAAAATCATAAATCTTTTAATTAACGTTTTTGGGGGGATGCAGCTGTGACAGCCCATAGCCCTTTCTCTCTGCCCAGCTTGTGAGCCACCGCCCACGACTGGGCCATCTTTGCCCTGCCCACAGATGGGTAGACCGTGTGGCGGGTCCTCCCTTGCTAGTTTCTAAACACTCTCAGGAAAGCGGTGACCGTATTCTCACATCCTTGGGCCACAAAGGCGCCACTGCTCTCCTCGGATGAGGAAGGTTCTTTGGGACGTTAGCGGTGCCAGGGCGGCGCCTCCCAGGGGGCTCAGAGCAGTCCGATGCTGTGCAGACCCATGCCGGCCGCTCCCCGTGACTCCGCGCAGAAGCAATTGGTGCCACTGGGATGGCCACAATTGGGAAGGGCAGGCGGGAAGCATTTGCGCAGGCACAGGGCTGGGGCCGGGCAGCTGGGTCTTGCGTTCGGAGCCTTCCAGAAGTTTCCCCAGCTCCAGGAAGTGGGGATAGAGAGACAAACAGGCGAGTTGGAAGGAGCACCTGCCCTGGTGGACAGCTCAGGGCAGAAGGAAGAGGGGCACTGGCCCGGAGGAAACCGCGCGCGCAGACTGCATGTGCGTGCTGGCTCGTGCTGCAGCCTAACACCCACCGTGATGAAAGCTGAAGGCGGAGCCCCTGTGGGTTGGAGCAGGAGTGTCCCCCCAGGCTCCTAAGTTGAAAATATGGTCCCTGACACGGCAATGGCCAGAGGCAGGGATTTGGGGGGGGGGGTGATTGGGGCAGGAGGATTCTAACTTCTCCAGTGGATTAATCCACTAATAAAATCAAATCTGAGGACCATCCAGATAGCTCAGGAGATTGAAGAGTCTGGTTAGGCAGAGAGCAGTGCCCAGTTCAATCCCCAGCATGTGCCGTGCCCGCCCCACCCCCGGGGTCCACTGAGACAGCGATTGAGACTGGGCGTGGTGGTATGCTCCTATAATCCCAGTGCTTGGGACGCTGAAAACAGGATGATCACTACAAGTTCGAACTATGTAGTGAGACCCTGTGGAACCTATAGACTCTGTACATTGCAAATAAATAAATAAAAATAAAGGCCATAGAAAAATCAATCTGACGGTGTGGTTGGGGGAGCAAGGGAGACTGGCTGCAGGGAAGGGACAGAGGATTGGCCTGCAGACTGCATCGGGCCTTGGCCTCTTCCTCTGTTCTCTTTCTCGGCCTCTTTACCAGCTTCCATAGGCAAGAGGAAGGCTTGTTCCCTCAAGCCTTCCTGCCAGGAAGTTCTGCCTCACCCCAGGCCCACGTAGAAAAGATCCAAGTGGCCATGGACAGAAGCCTCTGGGACTGCAAGCCAGAAACAAGCTCTCCCTTACTTGAGTTATTTTTCTCAGGTATTGGCTTTCAGCAACAGAAAGGCGCCCGGTCCTGACCTTTAGGAGACGATTCAGCAGCGAGGGTGGAATCCCACCAACCATATCCGCATCTCTGCGGAGAAGACTCCAGAAACCGGCTCTGCTCCACGCGCCGTGGACATGGTGAGAAGGCTCCACACAGCAGAAAAGGGCCCGCGCTGGGCGCCGAGCACACAGGCGCGCTGCCCTCAGGCTTCCCCAGCCCCCACAACCGTGAGCCATGATGGCTAATTTTTATATGCTGTAGGGCTGTGGCACTTTGTTAGAGCAGCCCGAATGAACCATGACAGCACGGTGAGGAGAGCAGGGTGCCACTGTCACAAATTCCTTCAGCCATAAAGCAACTCTGGATATGAGGAGTAAATCAGAACCAGAAGAGCTTTTGGGGTTCATGCTAGAAAATCCCGCACCACCGAGAACCGATGCTTGATGTGTCACAGGCTCGAAATTAGAAAAAAGACGAGTGCTGGAGAAGAGCTCTGAGCCTTCTTAGGTGACACCTATGCCCTCCTGAGCAGAATGTTGGAAACAGAAGCCATGAAGGCCATTCGGATGCAATCTCTCGCAGCAATGAAGAACACACTTCAGATCAGAGGAACAGAGGCCATCCTTGTTGCAGAAGGCCTAGACCTTGGATGAAGCATGCTTGTGGTCCAGGGCTTTGTGGAAGGTAGAATCTGTGGGTGGTCAGATCAGATGATTTTACTGGGGAAAGAGTTGCCTGACGTCTCCCACCTGTTTACAATAAAATGTGAGGAGACAAAATGATAGGACAAAATTTTTTAACTAAAAGGAAGCTGAGTTTAAAGACTTGGAAAATTCTTAACTTGGGTGTAATTTTTCAAGAGAACACATGCGTAGGAGAGAACACGGAGCGTGTGGCCTGTGGCCCCACATGGGAGCTTAGCCAGCCACTGGGCTGGAGGCAGGCCCTGCTACTCGAGATGACTGAGAGAAGGTCCTAGGGCATCCTCAGAGAGCCTTGGGGCTTGCTCCCTCCACAGGCCAAGACCAGCAGCTTCTGGGACAGAACAGATTTAAAGGAGAGGTCGTCAGAGTCCGCAGCGCAGCGGATGATGGAGCTTTGGTGGGCCTTCTGGGCTCTGCAGTGGTGGGCCTTGTGCCCCAAGGAGTCATAAACCCATGACTGGTTCTAAGGTTTGAAAACTGAGGCCTCCTACCAGAGCTGCAGACTCAGAATCCATACCGTGGAGAGGTGCAGGCACCCCACAAGTAGGAGTGCCTGAGGTCCAAGGCTTCAGGTCCAAGCCCCAGCCCCACCCCATTCTCACATGCTAGAAAGGGACTGAATCACAGGGTGCTGCATTCACCAGTGGATTCATCAATAAAAGAGATCATACCCGAGTGTGCTGTTAGGCGGTAGGACCTCGCTGGAGCTGGATCACTGGGGGTGTGACTCACAAGGGTGCCCTTCGTCCACAGCTCCTCCCTTCTCTCTCTCTCTCTCTCTCTCTCTCTCTCTCTCTCTCTGCTTCTTGGTTGCCATGGATTGTGTACACTTTCCTTTGCCATGCCCTTCTGCTATCCTATTTGACTTGGAGCCAGGGAAACCACGGACTGAATCCCCTGAGTCACAAACCAAATTCAACCTCTCCTTTGAATTTGAAGGTTTTAGTATTGTGTCCAATATGGGAAGGTGACTGAGCCAGCACACATTGTTAGCTGCTACCAAGTGGGGTCCTGGGGAGCTCCACGAGGTAGTGAGCTAATGAGAGTTAATAGGTCATCTTGAAAGAGGTATTTTCTAGAAAACAACTTTCCTCTATCTCCTATGCATGCATGTATGTACGTATGTACATATGTATGTATGTATGTATGTATGTATGTATGTTAGCAGCACCCCAGGCAGCCTCAGGTCACAGTGGAAGTCCCACTTGTCTGACTTCTAGAAAATTCAGCTAAAGTGGTCTAGCCTTCACCAGTCACCCTCTCTATCATATTCAGGTTCAGCAATTGAAAAATGGATGAAGGTACATCTCAAATCATGATGCATGAATGCCCTAAGCTCTGGGAATCCAGCCCCCACCTGGCAAAACTATGGATGTAGGACCCCTGTGAGGGCACAGAGAGCAGAAACTCTGCTCCTCAGGGCCTGAAGGGTGAAGTACCCGGACAAAGAAGCTTATTATGTAATCTAAACCTCGGATTAACTTACCCCAGGACTCTTGAGTTTGCTTTGAAGTAACAGCCTGAACAACCTAAGATGGGGGTGAACCGTGAGGGTGAAGATAAAGCCAAGCAGAGAAGAGGACGTGGCTCACTCTGTCAGAGGGGGCTGCACAGGATCCACGGGGAAAAGGACCTCTGGTTTGGAGCTGAACCGCCCTGCAGAACTGTGCTGAGGATGAGCTTTCCTGCCAGAGTCAGCCTGCGAGAATGAGAGGACCGAGCAGCTCTGCATCTTCTGAGTGATTCCAGCGCATCCGCCTGCAGTTCCTTCAGAGGAAACAAGATGAAGACTGCTACAATCAAACCCTCTCTTCCTGTTGGATCAACATCATCCTCTCCCAGAGGAAGGACAGTTTGCACATGTTCACTTTAACTGGGGAGCAGCTTTCATTTCTGGCCCTACACAGTGATAGCATCAGAAACGGCTTAAAAGTTTTTCTGGGTTAATAAAATTTTCTGTACAGAAAACAACTTTGAGGGTTAAACAGCAAAAATGGCACCTATCATTTCTCTAATGGAAAAGGAAAATTAAGCTGATGACAAGGGCCAGGGACTGACATAGATACATTTGCACGTCTGTTTTCTAGCTGTCCGATTTGAAAACAAACTGCTCTTTCACAGTGGGAGGCAATCTGAGAGAGACAGTCATTGTCACCTTTCTGTTGCTGGTGAATGCTTGATATCAGCCCCTGAAGGAAGGCGCGGCCTCCTTGGACTTTCGGTTCTGGAGGTTCCGTGGCAGAAACACTGTTTCAGTCCCTTTGTTTCTTGCCAGAACACAAAACCTGGTGCCCACTATGTAAGGGGGAGGGGGTTGTTTTGTCTCATGCTTTTTAGAGGGGTCAGTCTTTAGCCTTCTGGCCCCAAGGCAGGCACACATGGTGGAAGGTCCTGGAGGGACACAGGTGCTCTTGCCATGGTGGCCAGAAGCAGAGAGTGACGAGAAGAACCGAGAAAGCAGATACATTCCTCCTGCTCATACCCTGAGGGACCCACCTCTGTAGACCAAACCCCAGCTCTCCACAGCAGCTTAGCTATAGCATCCCATGAGCTATCCTCATCCCAAACCCTACCTACACACACATGCACACACACACACACACACACACACACAAGGTTGCAGGATGAGGGTCACCTAGAGGCCAAGGACATCAAATGTCATGGTGGAAGGACATAGTGAAGGAAAGTGCTCACTTCCTGGCTTCTAGACAACAGGACAGAGGAAGGACCGGAGAAGAGGGGCATGGGGAACAGACACAGCGGCAGAGTTCACACCCTGCCCACCAGCTTCTTCTCCTGAGGCCCCACCGTCAAGAGTCCGTTCAGGCAGGAACTCATCAAAGAGTCAACCCGGGTGTCCAGTTAGTGTCCTCTCAATCCCATCACCTCTCCAAAGCCTCAGTACAGCCAAGTTTACAATCAAGATTAGCCTCACCGGCACAGCCAGGTCTCTCCACGGCCAGGATGGTGTGCTTTTTCCTGTGCACCAGGAGAAATAATCTCTCATACACTTGTTCTGTATTTCCCAAGGGAGTGGTGGGGGACTCTGGCACATCTTTGAGAAGCTGAGATGTCACCCTAGAGGACTGGTAGGGGCCAACCTGCAGATTCAGGGGCAAGAGCTATGATTCCTAAATATGTTACTTCTCCTTATGATTAAGGAATTATTCTTCCTTTTGGCATAAAACATTTGCTTCAAGCACCTTGAAGTAAAACATGGAAAAGTGACATTGCTGATTGCCATGGAAGCATTCTTTTGAGCAGAAAAAAATTCATTAGTTCACAGGCAAGTCACAGTTGGTGACTGTCTCACCACACAGCTGGGAGTGGAGAAGAATCTCCACTCAGAAGTATCTCTACTTAGCATAGTGTTTAATTTTTTTCACAAAATCCTCCAGCTACGAAATCTGGCTTTCAAAACAAACCGAGTGACAAGGCCGAGGTCACACAGACAGCAAAGGTGGAGCCAAGATCTAACTGCAGGCACCGCAATCCAACCTTCATCCTCACACTCAGGATGCTGGTGGCGTAATTACAGGAACGCAAGGCACACGAGCGCCAGTGAACACCTGAGTCTGCTTCTGCTGAAGTGCAGCTAGGGGGACTCCTGTTCTCCACAGCAGCGTTTTCCTAAGCTTTGCTGCGTAAAGTGTTAGTTTCAAGAAGGAAATAATAGAGTGTTACTCAGCTAGCAAGAAAGATAAGCTTGAGGCTTTTATAGGTAAATGGATCCGACTAGAGACCATATTCAGAAGCAAAATAAATCAAACCCAAATGTGTAAACATCATATTGTCTCCTCAGTGTAAGAAACCAAACGAGTTAGTAAAATCTGAAAAGTAGCATAGATATTGTGAAAGGGAAAGAAGCAGTTTAAAAGGAAAGAACAATGGCTGGCCAAATAGCTCAGCAGATTAAAGCGCCTACAAGCAAGCTCAGGGGCCTGGAATTTGATCCCCAGGCCTGCCGTGCTGGTCCCGCCCCTGGGGCATGCTGAGAGCACAATTGAGACTGGGCACAGTGGCGGGTGCCTGTAATCCCAGCTCTTGGGAGGCTGTATACAGGTGGATCACTATGAGTCTCATCTAGTAATGAGACCCTGAACACCCTATAGACCCTTCCCTATAATATAATAAATAAATAAAAAGAACAACTGGGATGATGCAAAGGGAAAGAAAGAAGGAAGGAAGGGAAAATACATATACATACACACAAGATAGCTAATACAATTGTAATACTATTTCTATTGGTTTAATGGATGGAATGGTTAATGCCTAATTGATTGATCAATTTTGCATGCCT
>NDGN011485201.1:0-27651 GCA_002564285.1 Tympanoctomys barrerae
ACACACACAATAAATAAATAAATAAATAAATAAATGTTTAAAAAAATTACACATAGTATTTGGTTTCCACTATGTAACTTCCGCCGTGTGTGTGTGTGTGTGTGTGTGTGTGTGTGTGTACATGTGCTCATGTGGGCAAAACTACCTAACCATAGTCTTATGTGGCTCTCTCCATATAAAAGTTTAGAATGCCATAAATAAGCATTCAACTGCTATCACTCATTGAAGCAAATTCAAATATAAAATGACATCTACGGGGGGCAAGTCAGTGTTGAGAAATGCATAGCATGTCAGAGGAGGGAACATCTACTAGAAAAATAACTCTATGTTCCATCAGTAGAACATCTGTAAGTACATGAGAACTGGACAAGTTTTGAAAGGACATAAATTTCGATACTGGAGCAGACTCAGTTATTTCCTGAAGACAGCCTTCTAAAGGTGTCCATAATATGAGCTTCTGGTCTCAGAATAAAACAGTCGAGGCCTTTAGTCATTCTCAGCGTGCGGGTAGAAGGGCAGAAGCATCCTTAGGAAGTGAAGTGGGGAGAGCTGAGGGAAGCCCCTCTGTGGGAAGCCCATTTGGCTGTGTTTTGGACACAGAGCACAGGGTGGGTGAGTGCACGCCTAGATCCTGCAGCAGCACAACCCACTAGTGAGGCGATCTCGTGAGGTACGTGTCCTGCATGCCACATAAACCTGGGGAAGTATGGCTGTGTGCGGTCAGGAAAAGCTACAGCAGAAAGCAAAATAAGTTTAAAAAAAATTTGCACTTCCTTGAATCACTGAGGATTACACAAACATCTAGGAGTACAGAGCTCACGTGAAAAATTGCAAAGCTGATGCCTAAAAACAAAATAGTGATAGCAATACTCTTTTCTGTACATGAATAAGGGAGATTGCAAAGAAGTATTACTCGTGGTCAGCAAAATAAAAACTGCCAACAATAGCATGATTGTTATAACCATGTTTGTTGAATAAGTAAATGTGGCCCAAAACATAGAGTATGTTTACAGTAACAATGTATTACAGTAAATGACACATAGCCACTAATCATTCTCAGAATATCACCCCTCACTTCAACACACTTATCCCATCATTTTTGCACTTTCTCAAGTTCTTTACTGAATGTCTTTCATGAGTATTTCATGTGGCATGATTTTAAAAAAATGCAGAGGATGCTGTTGACTGACATCCAACCGAAAGTCAAGATTGTTAAAAAGAGAAGGGCCGGTCAAATAGCTCAGTGGATTAAAGTGCCTGCAAGCAGGTGCAGGGGTGGGGGTTTGATCCCAGGCCTGCTGTGCTGGCCCTGCTCCTGGGGCATGCTGTGATGGCGACTGAGACTGGGCGTGGTGGCACGCGCCTGTAATCCCAGCACTTGGGAGGCTGTAAACAGGTGGNTTACTGCAAGTCCAGTCTATTAGTGAGACCCTGGTTACCTTGTAGACCCTTCCCTAAAAATACAGAAAAAATAAAAAATAAATAAAAAATTAAAAAATACAGATTGTTCAAAGAGGAGGACAAGGCAGTGTATCCCTCGCCACCTTTTTCACTGACGTTGGTACTGTGTGACTACTGGCTGTTCCTCAAAGTCAAAATGACTATAAATCAACTCAGAACACCAAGGCAGCCATAACAGTATAACTAACTCTTACATGTAGAGGATAAACCGTGTCTCCCAAAATTATCAGACAGTCAAGAAAGGTTATGACACAGGAAAGTAGCAACAGCAGGCCCGAGTCTGGACAGAGCAGAATATCATTTCCTGTGTGATCACACGGGAGGAGTCAGGGAATGATCACGATAGAACTTAATCAACAGAGTGATTAATTCTGAGAAACAGCAGCAGCCCTGGCCTGAAGAATGCTTAGGACTCACTTTGTGAGAAGCCAGCCAGGTACTCACAGCTACATCCTGTTAGTTTGCTCTTGGAAGTAAAAAATTCACAAAACATCAGAAAAGGCCATTTCTCACCTATGAAGGAGTAAAATATAAAAATGAGACCACATTATAGATTTCTCTGAGCAAAAACACAATTCAGGCCACTTACTCTGCAAAGCACTGTAACACATTACCTCCTTCTCCTGGCTAAAATGAGTAACTCTCTCTCTTTTTTTCTCTTTTATTTTTGTTTTATCTTCTTGAGACAGGGTATCACTATGTACTTCAGAGCTGGCTTTGAACACGCCATGTAGCCCAGACTGGCCTGAAATTCTGGGTGATGCTCCTGCCTCAGCCTCCCCAGGGTACCACTGCACCCAGCTGAGTAGGTGCTATCTCTTCGTAAATCACAGATTCAGCCTCACTCCCATCTCTCCTCCTAGATATAACATTACCAAGACACTTGATCATAACATTTCACTTATTCTGGCTATCTCATTGACAACAAATCCTTGCTTCTTTGAACTGTTCTAAGAATGAATGCAGGTTACAGTGTTATCGTAGATTTTTCTGAAGAAGAGTCACTCTTACTGGTATGTCTGAAAACACGCCATGACATGCAGTCTCCCTTCTCTGCAGTAAATAGTAACTTGCTGAATCCAGCTGTGAGCCAGTGGCTTTTGGCTAGTGGTCCATAACTGGCTGCAACACCAACCATTGTGTGGAGGCTTCACCATGCAGCAGTGTGGAAGATGGTACTGTCAGGTGCATAAACACCACAGGAGCGCCTTTCCCAGGTTAGTTCACAGTGGTCATGCACTACAGCAAATGCTCTCTAAATATCTGCTGAAAGAATTAATTAGCTTTCAGACCATTTGTTGGCCCACAAAGTAAATCACTAAGAAGTACTCAGCAGGGACTTAGGCACACCCAGTGCGTGCAATTAGCAATAATTTGTATTTCTGGTTGACTATGACCCAACGGCAGTTGTATGTGTATGTAGCATAAATGTACCCTGCACTTGCCTGGAGTTGAGACATGTTCTTTCTTTTTATCCGTGTAGTCCACTACTTCCTCCCCAAAGTTCCAAGTCCTTCAGGTTTTTAACTCCTTCATGCAGGGAAAAATCATGCTTTGGGACAGTGACTCTAAGCTGTCTTTAACGTATCTCAAATGAGTACTTTTCTATGCACTTCCTAATGGTTTGGGATTCTGTGTCCTTGGGCCCACTTTTCTTTGCATTTGGAACTACCTTTATCGCTTTTGTGTTTAAAAATCCCATTTGTAGGTGTCCTGCTTGTCATGCTTTCCCTTACATATAATAAACCATTCCCAAATTTCGGAACTGGAGAAAATACTTTCATCCTGTCTAACTTAGTGAGCATTCTGGGTTATGGTAGTTAGTGTAGGTCAGTTTCTCATTCTCTACAATGAAAGGTTCACATGGAAGATCATTTTCCTGTCTCTAGCACTTGGGAGTCATACTTATGTCCAATAGTTGGACCTCATTATTCTTAACTTCAACTCTGCGTACCATCTACATCTTCAAATATTTATTATACCCTTATTGCAGAATAAAATCCACATTTCTTTTCTTATACCTGTCTATGTAAACTATTGTCTTCAACTGTATTTCAATACCACACTTCCTTACCCTTCTGTGTGAACAATTTGCTTCCATGAAATTCAATTCAGCATATTTACTCACTTATCTCTCGTTTTTCTCTTCCAAAATGCTTTCACTTTCTTTCAGCTAGCTAAGACCTATTCCTTCTAAGCTTCTAAATGTCATTTATTGGTATAATGATTGCTACATCACCATAAATGCAGTGCATAGATGATGTGCTTTGAATACTCGAGGCCTTGTGCACTACGCATATTTTGCTTATGACTGCTGGCAGTCCTTAAGAGGAAACCCAATGAGTACAGGAGGGGAAACTTGTTCTTAAAAGGAAGCGAATTTTTTAAATGTTAATTTATATGTCTTAACATGCTGATCTGAGACCATTTATCATTAAAATATTCATTAATGTCACCAAATGACTTCACTGGATGGGAAAAATCATACTTCTCCAAAATTAGGGAAGATATTTCTCCCTGTCTGGAATGCCAGTGAGCTTCATGGTGAGATGGCATAGAAGAGCTTGTGGGAATCTTCCTGGAATAAAAGACTCATCCTTGAAATGCAGAGGAAGGAGCTATGTAGACTTCCACTAACATTACCTTCGGCAAGCAACAGAACTGTGGGCAGAAACACGGAGGTGACGGCCAAAAGAAACTCGACCTTTTGATGATGTCTGAGGCACGTACCATGGGCAGAGACGAAAGAGAAGGTAATTTTAATGCAGAACAAAAAGAGTGAACAATGCTAGCCCTTCTCACTGCATAAGAAAACTGCAAAGGCATTGACTCCAGAGTTACAGAAATTAGAGGAAGTACCTGCTCCAGAAAATATATAATCTTATTAGTGAGACAGAGGGGCAGGTGGAGGAGGAGGTGCTGGTGTGTCTTTGAGCTTAGACCATTCCAAGGAAGTTGTGATTGTCTTGTACACAATAAACTTAGAAGCTATTTGCAGTTTTCATCTGTCTGCAGGTCAAGTTGGATGCGGGTCCTTATAACTAACTTACATTTGCTGAACTAAGGGGGAGATGCAGGAAACAGCTATTCCAATCTCTAGTTTTCAGGATGTTTCTCATTTTATGTTAATAAATGTGAACATTTTGTTTTTAGGTATCCTCTTTCAGAAAATGAGATGAGTTTCAAAATTGTCCTCATAATTGCAAAGCACAACAATGTATGTATGCTATTTTTCTTTCTAAAATTCAAGTGTGCTAATGAATTTATGAATTTTGCTTTATGAAATTGAAATGTGGTTGACTTTAAAATATAATCCTTTTAAAGGGAAAAATAACAAAGTAGTGTTAAGTACTGTACATATTACAACATAATAGAACAGAAGAAATGATTGCCAAATACACAGAAATCTTCATCATTCACACTTGCATTTCAAACCTGAGAATCGTTTTGCTCCTCTTCCTGCATCATCTAGCTTTGTTGTTGCTACTTTGCTTCTTTTTAACTTCTTTTTGTTTCGTTTCACATAATTCCGGAGACAAATGATTTTGAAAACAATCAAATGAATATTGCATATTTCAACATTTTAAATAACAAGCACATGCCTTGAGCTAAGATAATATTTATCCCTTAGGTCACTCCATTGGAAATGACATGTATGCAGTAGCAGCTCAAGACATTTCAACAAGAGTCCAAGATAAAAACATGAGCCTTTTTAATCAGGTAAGAATGTTTCTTGACCTGCTCATAGGAGCCATGATAAAGTGGACAGAGACTTCAGTCCCCAAATTTTCTAGCCATGTCCTCCTATCAAACCACAGAGTTAGTCACAGTGTGAACTAATAATGAGTTGCCTTTTCATCTAAAAACTATCTTCACCATTTTAGGTGTTGATTGGGGAAGATTCCACCAAGGTCTGTATATAAAGCAGCCAAAAAAAAATTTGAGCCGGGCTATGAAGCTGAGATTTCAGGAAGCAATTCACTTTATTTCCATGACTCATGCAGTGTCTCGGGCCTCCTTTCTTGGTGCTACCACGGCAGTCCTGCTTGGGCTTGGCACCAAAACCTCGTGTTGCAATTAGTGCAGAGCTGAGCTGCTGTAGAAATACCAGCAGGAGTCTAAGTATTATGAAGTTAGTTGGCATCCCTATAGATATTGATTTCAGAGGAGAGAAGGCCCTAAAAATGATAATACAAAGACTGAAAATAAAACTGTGTTATGATGTCCTCTAGCCAAATCCTGAGATGCTGAGCCATTATGCATGCACTTGTGGAGAGGGAGGAATGTGTCCCTCTGCACAGCAAATGAAAACAAAAAAAGCAGTGTTGTAGTATCTAGGTTTAAAACACACTTCTCAGGGCACGACAGGATGCATCACCAAGTGAGCAGCAAGTATGAGGATCCGTGTCTGTCTGCCCCAAGGCCTTGGCAGCAAGTACTGCAGGCATACGCAGGAGTCAGAGGAGGGTGTTGGAAATGTTTGCCGGAGACCACACAGGAAGGAAATCAGAGCCAATTGCACAGGTCATTTGTGCATACTCCAGCTGGTGCTGGTGAAATCGCACCTCCTGACAAGCTGTATGATAAAACTTCACTGTTAGGAATGCTGTATAAGAAAATAAAATCACAGGCCAGCAACATTTGAGCACTTTTCCAACCCATTGCTGAATTATCAACTGGACCCCTGGTGCCTCTGTCCTCAGCTGCAGAAGAACCACTTCTATAAATTATCCTGCTGCAGAGTCAATGTGACAATTAAGTCATGAACCATTAAGTCCTGAACCATAATTAGTAAAGCTTCTCTTCTCCTTAATGAATTTTCTTCTTTTTTTTTCTCTCATAATTTTAAAGCTTAGGGTCAGAAAAAAAATGATGCATGGGTCAAACATCACTGTTTTATTATTCCATTAATTGTCTTTAAAATGTACTAATTATAACTCATGAAGCAATCATATTGTCTCTGGAACTTCGTATCTCAGGATGACAATAAATGTAAGGAAGCAGCCACACTGCTTTAAATGACTGTGAATTCCACCTGAGGCTTTATGTATTTTGCTTGCAGACTAGAGAATTTATCAAAAGCACACATGCATAATATATTTTCTTAAAAGGAGATGAAATCAGATCCTTTGTTCTCTGAGAATGTAGAGCTGCCTAAGAATCAAGAAGCTCCACATACCACCAAGCACCTGCTGTGTCTAACACTGCTTTGGGCATGGCAGGTATCACAGGAAAGATACAGAAGATTTTGCAATCACGGTAGAAAATAAACAAGATAAAAAAATACATGGATTACAGTGTTTTGCAGTCTAAATGACTTGAAAAAAGTACAGTGTGGGGAAACTGAGCCATTCCTTAAAGTCAGTGGTTGGACGCTTCCAGAATGAATGCAGTAGAAGGGATAGAAAATGGTTGGTATGCCTGTAGGCACAGCTGTCACAGGGAAGAGCACCCCAGTGCACCAGCCACGCAGCCTGCTCCAGCAGCTGGGTAGGTCTGCTTTCCCAAATTCCCACGTCCACCCAGCCATGATTTTCTCTGACCCATCTATTTCTCTGTGTAGACCCTGATTTTTTTAAGTTCTTCCACAATCTTGGAAGTTCTCACTAATGTCTTGGATGCTTTTGCTTTGCTAATGGAACTGATTTTTACATAACCTCCATACCTCAAAATTCGAGTCACCAAAGTGCCCTGTTGTGTGAAAGTTAGCTCTAACTGGCCTGGAATTGGCCAGAGTTATTTAGGTAACATACTTCTAGGACACTGACCTTTGATAGTGTTGTGCAGAGGACTTTGGGACCATTTCCTCCAGTTTATCAGCACTGCTTATTGATAACAGCAGTAATGATTTGCACCTGCTCTCAGTGGCTCCTCCAGTGAGAACCAGGAGCTCAGCTGTACTGAGAAGAACAATCAGCCAGAAGAAACTAAAATTAATATTCTAATCACTTACTGTGATGCTGTAAGCAGAAGTCCAGAGCCGAAGACAGTGATGACTCCTCTGTTCAATAAAATAACTCATGAGGCAGATTTGTGGATCAGTCCCTGTTCAGGGAGCTTGGAATAGATCCTGTGGCAGAGTTATGGACCTTGTGTGAGGAGGCAGATGTAGGCATAGGAGAGAGCTCTGAAATGGAGACGGGCTGAGCAATAAGGAATGGTCTTTGGGGTCTTCCCTTCCTTCCCCCATAAGAGTGTCACAGCAGAGGTGCATGAATGAGGCATCTGTGCAAAGACTCAGGTAGAGAGAGTTAGGAAAGAAGGCACTGGAAACAAGAACACATGAATGTCTTAGAGCACAGCTGGCTCAGATGCCACATGGGTCCCTCAGACTTTCCCACTCCGATGTCCTGGCTGCACATCAAGCCTGGTGCTGTGGGCAGCTTCCCCCACAAGCCCTGCAGGTGCAGCCTTTTTAATAGACCATGGTCTGAACTACAAAGATCACACCCAGGTTTTTTTTTTTTTTTTAATCAGGAACCAACCCCTCTGTGAGTGCTGTAATTGGGGTGAGCTGCACAGTAGATGACATGCTTATGTGATCAGCAATGTGACAAGGCCCCAGCTAAGAAGGACTCTTGGCCTCCCAAGTTTCCAGCTGCTTTGTGTACATGGCAGAAGTCCCTGATTCAAGACGGAAAACTAGTGAGATATGACCTTGTAAAAGGAGGATAATTGTAATTCCAGGGCAGTCCATTGAGTCTCTTTGCTGTGTGGCATCTTTGTATTGTAATGTGTTTTATTTACTCTTAGAATGAAACTGAGTCTTTTTCTTGAAATAAACTGAGGATGAAGAAACCTTGGAACTAGGTCCTTCACATTATCTTTACCAATGGAACTGGTCTGAGTGCTGAGATAAGTGCACCTCATTGTGAAAAGTGGGGGTCTCCTTTGTGCCCCTGCCATCATCCCCATCTGAAAGCAGAGTAATAAGAGCCATGTTAAAGGCCCTCAACAAGCATTTTATGCATTTTTATTAATTTTATTGAGAAACAAACAACAATGAGACAGTTTCAAAACCAATTAATAGGAGTTTCAATAATGAATACATTACATATTGTTGACTTTGTAGTGGTTATTCATAGTACAAGATGCAGACATGATATCCTGTCCAAACACTATTACTACAAATCTTTCTTCTCACTAAATTAAGAGAAAGTAGCTGTATATCTATCCTATTTTATATATACAGATACAAAGTGGTCCTTCATTTGTATCCCCTTTATGTAGCAATGGAATACCCATTTCTAGTATATGTGCTGCCAAAGCAAGCACTAGAATACCCATTTCTGACAAAACTAAACATTTATGCATATTGATGAAAGTTGCATAAAACTATCCCCTCATGATGCACAAATTAAAAAAATATGCAATCTTCTCTCTAGACTTGCTATTACAGAAAAACTAAAGATTTTAAGAATTTAGTTTTAATGAGAAACTGAGTTGATAGGAAGTTATAAAATAGGTCTTCTATTTTAATTAATTTTATTGAGAAACAAATAGGAATGAGATAGTTTAAAAACCAATTAGTAGGACAGCTTCAATGACATTCAGTAACCGAAGCATACAGAACTCCAAATAACATAAAATAGGTCTTCTATAGACATTTAGTTTCTTCAATTAAATCATACTTGTCTTAGATTTCTAACTTTTGTTAAATTGTGCCCTATTTCAAATATTTTCCTCAAAGTTCATGGGTCGAACACTTAGTTCAATGTAACAAACTAAAGAGTGGGTCGTCTCAGAGTGGATTAGGTTGAGGCCTCTGATCCTGTGAAAGAATTACTGTCATTATCGATATTTGAGTTATGAAAGCAAATTCAGACCTTGGTGACCCAAGCTTGCCATTCTACCCCCTGCTGGGCAATCATATGGCAAGAAGGTCTTTGAAGATGTGGCCTCTTTGACTTTATATTTCCCAGCATTCAAAACAATGAGCCAAACAGAAGTTACTGGGTAACTTCCCTTTTTCATAAGTTACCCAGTTTCCATTATTTTGCCATATAACACACAAAGCAGACTGATGTATAGGGCTAAAGGGTATATGTGATATTAAGATATAATACTGGTGCTTAAATGTCACATCCCACTATTGGTGTTTCTCTTACCTAAATTCACCTCTTCAAAATCATCAAAGTTAAGACGTTGTTGAATTACAATAAGGCTTGTCATGAGGAGGCCCCTTCCCCTCTCTCATGTTGCATGAGAGTCCCAGAGTACTGTAGGGTGTGACTGTGGTCAGAGGCTTTGCCCAGCATCCACAGCTGGGCTACACCTATGGCAGAAATCCTTCCACTCTGGGTTCCTAGCATCTCAGCACGCTAAGAGCCACCCTTCCCCAGCAATGAGGATGAGCCAGATTCCTCACTGCTACCTTCAGAGCCATATCCTTCTACCAAGTCACCCAATGCCACAACCAAGAGGGTTGTGTACTAGAAGGCTTCTTCCCCTCAACCATTTCCTTGGGGAAAAGAAAATGAAAATATGTGTGTTCCTGCTTTCACCTCAATTTTTAAAAGTGATTGTTACTTCACCTCCTACAGCCCTTGGAGCCCTCCCCTTTCTTGGATAATCCATGTTAACATTCCTCAGTGGGCATGAAATACATATGGTACTTACTCGCCTCCCACCTAACCTGCACAGACCTCCCCTCCTGTGCCCAAAGCCTCCAATAGTAATTCAATAACTTGCAAGCTGAGGATGTTCTGTTCTTGCCACAGATAGTCACAAAGAAAATGGTAAGAAGCCATTTTCTACACCTCCTATTAAACTGGAGGCTTTGAGTGACAGATTAATCATCAATCTAGTACTGAGTCTTGGACAGGGGAATGTGTCATACTGTGTCTGCCTTCTGCTGATTCTATTATTTTTGTGCTTCAAAGACTCTGAATAGATTGTTCTGGAGTCTCTGAAGTTGAAAAAATATTGAAACTTTGACTCCTATAATATCATGTGTTTTATTTCCTTTAAGCACGGCATCAACCTGCTCTGGCACATTTACAATTGCCATCCCATCAAAATCCCTTGAAAAAATAATCATAGTAGTATTTTTTTTAACAATTTCCTTACATATTAGAAGGGTTTGTTAGAAATGATAAAGTATATGCATAATCTGTGAAGTAAATTGTTTCTCTTTTTGACAAAGACTAATCAAATTTTTCTTTTAGTATTTAGTAGTATTTAGTATTTCTGGATTAAATCACTTGTGGCAGAATAGGATCAGAACAGTTTTAATAATTACTCCCAAACACAAAAGACCCTAATGCATTCAATCTTTGAATATTAGTTTATGAAACAAAGCTTTATGGTTTTGATTAAATTAAGGATTTAATTGGCACTGGAAATTTGTCTTGGATTATCCATGTAGGTCCTAATTGTAATCACAGATAGCCATATAAAAAGTGAGAGGGAGATTTAGTTACAAGGAAATGAGGAAATGTACAGAATAACAGAAAGGAATTCAAGGACACTGGTCACGAAATGAGGGTGATCCTACCAAAGCCAAGGAATGTTAGCAATGTGGGAGCTGGAAGTGACATAGATGAAATCTGTCATAGTGCCTCTGATGCAAGTCCAGGCATAATTTTGATAGGTTACTGCTTTTGGTCTTCCATTCTCCAGGTATAGAAAAAGATACAATGTAATTATTTCAATATGCCAAGCTTCTAGTAATTTGTTTTGTCAGCTACAGGAAACTAATTTCATGTTTTAAAAAACACCACTTTAAAAGGAGACATACAGGGGCCGGGGAGATGGCTCAGTGGAATAAGAACTTCCCTGGCAAGCGCAGGGACCTGAGTTCTATCCCTGGTTCTGCAAAATAAATAAATAAATAAAATAAAATAAAATAAAAAGAGACATGCTTTAAAATGTGTCAGTTAATGATACAAAGTTGAAGGCAGGAAGAACAGGTAAAAAAAATAAAGAAAAAACATGCTTTCCAACACCCTAGCTCTTCTTGGCTCTCATTATGTTCTGCAGAATCTGTGTTATCTTCCTATCATGATGGCAAAATACTTCAAACTAATCCACCTGGAGGAGAAAAGTTGTTTCAGCTCATGGTTATGAGGTCTCAGCAGAGGACGGGTGGCTGCAGGGCTTCTGGGAGGAAGAGCAGCCGGTACCCTCATCGTGGGGGCAGGGAGTGCTGCAACCACGCTGCTCACGTTATGGGGGCCACAAGTAGACAGCGCCAAGTGGGGACAGAGTCCCAGTCACCCTTCAAAGGCGCATCCTCACAACCTACATCCTCCAATTGGGAGCTACCTTCTAAAGTTCCCACTACCTTTCTATAGCATCCCCACCTGGAGAGCAAACCCATCCCCTGAGCCTTGGGGAACACACCCAATCCAAACTGCAACAAACTGTTTCTTAAATGAAGAACTAACCTTTTTGACTGCTTGCAATCCAAGGGTCGTGCACAAGTTGCTTAGCAGATATTACTATGTTGGGAGTGACTGAAGTGGAAAACTGGTCATATATGAGAGGGCAGGACAAGGCCACAGTCAAGCTACCTCAGAGAAAATCATCCTGCCTGGACAGTTGCAGTCATTAGCTGCTAGGCAACCTGTATCTTATGATACCAACTTTGAAGGGCATAAGTAAATGCCCCTACTTTTGTTGTTGAGGTCCTTTGCCCATCAGGCAAACTGGCCTCTACATGACCCAGCTCTTATATTTTGTCTGTTTTGTCCTTATTCCTTCTACTCTTTCTGCTGGGGTATAGCAAGAGATCAATGAGTTCCTACATTATCACTTTATTTGATCCACAGCAATACTATAAAGTACAGAAATATGTTCATTTCGCTTGGGAAGAATCAGTTTTGATTTAAAGTAAATATACTACCTTAACTACATAGATATTGGAGGAATTTCTTAAAAACCATTTTAAGATCTGTGTTAAAAATCCATCCTAGGGGGCCAGGGAGATGGCTCAGTAGAAGATGCACTTGTCTGGCAAGCACAAAGGTCTGAGTTCTATCCCTGGTTCTAGAAAAAAAAAATCCATCCTATTACGTGAAGAACTTTTTTTTTCATGGTAATATAGCCCATTATTGTGCAAACAAATTTTCTCTTGGAGCTGACATACACTGTGATAGTCTATTACATGTTGTGATGAAAAGAACACTTTAATATTGTTTTAAACTATCCTCAAGACTGGTTTTGAATAAAACTGCTGTTGTCCCACGGTGCTAACTTCAAATATGTGAGAGTAGACGTAAAATAACAAATGAAAATGAAAAGTGGAGAATGAAACTGAAAAGCATTTTAAAAGAAAATTTTTAAACTTGAATAAATGAATAAATAAGAGAGATTTCTTATAGAATGATGATATTGCAAATGAGATTTTTATTATTTTATGTATACTCATAAAAATACCATTTAAAAATTAATTGCGTAGTCACGAAAAACTACATAAGCAGACCAGAAAATTTAACTTGAAAAATTAATGCAACTAAATAATAGAGAACATTTTGTGAAAGATTAATAATTGAGGAGAATGGGATAAAATATATTAACATTTTACCACAAATAAAACTGGCATTGATACTTGAATAGTCAGAATAATGAAACAGAAGAGAAATTTAAAAGCAAATTGAAGTAATTTAGCAATTTAATCTATGACAAAAGTGTCACCTTAAGCAAAAAATAGTGAAGTATGTAATAAAAAACTGTAAAGTAATTGATCACACATTGGAAAAAACAAATGAAGTTGGAAATCTATTTTACAATATAATCTTCAGAAAAATACATTAAAGAATCAGATGAACAGGAGCCAAAAGAAATGGAAGGAAAAACTGATAAATATCTTGCTTTAGGAATAACAAGACCTTTTCAAACTACAAATAAAAGAAGCTTTAAATAAGCAGTAATGACCCCTGTCATATTTAGTCACTCTTCCGAGGCTACTGGAACTAGAACTTAGCTCTCAGACTAGTCTTCTTTATCTGTCACCATGGAGAGCACAAGTACTTTCATAGCTTCCTCACCTCCGTGACCCCCAGTTGCACACCTCCAGGTGCAAATCTCATCCCAGTGCTACTCACAGACCCCCACCTCCCTGCTCACAGAATCCAGTTGCTTGCCTGATAGGCACATCTGAATCTCTTGGCAAACCAGCACACCACCTCTACATCCCACCAAACCTGCCGCTCTCTTAATCTTCTTCCTTTGAATTGTCATTCATTTGATCATTTTTCTCACTGTCCTCCATCTACTTCAGAAAGCCCTGTTGACTCTACCTCCAAAATATATTTTAAATGTAGCTTTTTCTATTTATCCTCCTTAAAGCCTTCTGAGATCACAGTTCTCTCTACTTGGATCAGTATTTTCCGGAACCTCTACATGCTTTCCTATTTCTGCCCTGCCCATTTTGTAGTCTATTTCCCATATTGCTTTACAAGGTGTTATTTCTTAAAACCAGAGGTGTTCCCATTTGTAGTAGCTTCCAAGTGCATTAAAGGAATATATACTTAGCATAATCTACAACATCCTGTATTAAGCTACCCTGACTGCCCCAATCTCCAAGGCTTCCATGTTACCTGCCTCCTCCCTCCCTGTGTCATGAAGTATTTCTAAAAAGTCACTCTCTGCCCTTTCTGTTTCTCAAACAGGCCAAGCTTGTTCCTCCTGATTTCATTGTCCCCTCTTCTTGGAAGGTGATGTCGACTCACAAAGCTGCTTCACTCTAATTTATTCAGAATGAATGAGTATTACAGAAAAAGACCGAGTTGTTTTCTAAATTTACAAAATGTCTAAATGCTATGCCAATCATCATTATAAAGATTAAGACTAGAGAATTTAGCAGTAATATTTACAAATACAAGAAATGAATTATATTAATGGTATACAAGTATCTTTCAATGAAGAACTGATTGGCTTTATGGTAAAATAAGCATCAATGGAAAAAATAGCCAATTCCCAGGGGAGCAAATAAAATCTCTATTAAAATACTGGCAAAATTAAACTATTCAAAAAATATTAAAAGAAGAAAACATCACTTACTCTGTCAAATTGACAATAATTCCACAACTTATTTCACCAATGGCAGCCAATGGAGTAAATATCCCACACATATATATCATCTGCCATTGCTTGTTTTTTTTAAACTTAATTTTATTTTTTTGCAGAGGCAGGGATTGAACTCAGACCCTTGCACTTGCCAGGGAAGCACTTATTCTACTGAGTCACCTCCCTAGCCCCCTGCAGTTGCTTATTTAGAGGAAGACTCAATTTATGTATCACTTACTACATTCTCATTACACACAGAGCCCTAAGAGACACTTTTAATGTAACATAAACGTATAAATGGCCCCGCACCTAACTATAGTACGTATTGTGTGGCATGCACAATATATTGTTTGTTAAGAAAAAGTTACACT
The DNA here is from genome assembly GCA_002564285.1 of Tympanoctomys barrerae. Classification (NCBI taxonomy): domain Eukaryota; kingdom Metazoa; phylum Chordata; class Mammalia; order Rodentia; family Octodontidae; genus Tympanoctomys; species Tympanoctomys barrerae. The sequence goes on from NDGN011485201.1 coordinate 14,844, forward strand.
AAGTATATGAAAGCAAGTCAATAAAAATATGTATAAAGAAAGCTGGATTGATGTGACAGATGCTGTTGCAGGTGGCTAACTTAGTTTGGATAGTCAGTGAGATCCCTGAAGAAGTGGTGACAGAGATTGAAAGCTGAATGAAGGAACTGGCTGGAAGTGCAGCCTTGCAACCCCAGGAGAGCCTTTGACTCCAATGCTGCTAATGCAGGGTCTCTGTGATGAGAAAGCTGAGTCTGCTGAGAACAAGCACACTACCATGAAACCGACTGGACCAGGTGTTCTGATGGAAGAAGATTTACTGGAGCAAGCGGGCTGGCAGTCTAGCTGACCAAGACAGCAGTGAATGAGGCAAAGCATGGGGCTTTTAAGGTGTTTTGTCGGGAGGGTGTTTGTGGACTGGAACAGCAGAGGGAGAGCTAATCTTGGCAGGTCTACCTGGTTTGTGAGAGACTTTTGATATTAACAAAGGAGAGCTTCTGTGGTTTTCTGCCCAGATAAAAGTTGGGCAGGCCCATTCTGCAGTTTTGGCCAAGGGAGAATGAGCAGAGACCAAGGTATAGCATAGGGAGTGCTTAGGGCATGGAGCCTGGGAAACCTTGAGTCCTGACCCATCAACTACTACTGTACTTGATAGACTGGCTTGTGCTTAATGAAGTTAGAGAGAGGAACAACACCTAGGTCATGCAGTGTTCTGTACCAGGGAAAGAAAACCCTGTTCTATACCTGATGAACTGGGAAGCCATGAAGCCGTGTGAAGCAGCCAAACAAAAGGCTTAATTTGTGCTTCTTAAAGCTTACTATGCGGACAGTGTTGTGAATAAGAATGTCATACAAGAAGAATGAAAGCAGCACAACCAATCTGAAGGCTAGAATATAAAACCAGGGAAGCAGCAACGAACTGATTTAGGGTGAAATCTTAGGGGTTCTGTTTAAAGTGTATGTTTTTGAGGTTTAATATATCCTATAAATTATCTGCAAAACAACATCAAAAACATATCTTGGATAGAAAAATTCATTGGAGAAGAGTAGTATGCATTCCACAGAAGAGTGGGTAGGCTACAGTTAGCCCCACAGGTGCCAGGGAAGGGAAATATCTGTGTGTACAGACCCTTGAAGAAGCTCTTACTCCTTGGGTCTTACCAGTGTGGCTAGGTCATGTCTCCGCAGTGGTGTGATGCTACTTAATTTCACTAAAGTCAGACATGCCTTGGTCATCTTTCTCTTGTTGCTGGGACAAAATACCCAACCCTTGGAAATAAGGAAGGCTTGTTTAGCTCAGTCTGCGGAGGTTTCAGTTCATATTTGCCTGGTGCTAAGGCAGAGCAGAGGGCAGCCCTTCATGGTGGTAGAAAACAGCAAAGAGACAAGGGAGGAGCTGCAGCGTGTGCCCCTCTCCTTTCCTTATATTAAGCAGGCTACCACAGCATGGGAGTAGAGAACTTCCACAATGTCCATGCCCTCCTCCTACATAGGATGTGAATGCTTACAAAGAACCCTGGCTCCCCGCTGAGTCACTTAGTTAAACTTCTAAACTGCTCAGGTTGACAGAATGCATCAACCAGTATAAGACACTAATACAGAGACAAGGAGGGTTCAGGGGTTTATATGACTTTACTCCAAGTTGATTAAAAAAAAAATCACATTTTCTGCCATGAAAAAATGCAGCCTCGAAATACACCAAGTTGTGGAAAATTATGAAGCTGTCATCAGTTTTAATTGCTGTGCCAAGGATGTACCTAGAGGAATATATTTCTGCTAAGCCTCATTTACAGTTTGCTTTCTCTAGTGCCTGCAGTATGATAGCATGTTTGCATATATTAGTCACTTAGTCCTTGCCAAAAACAACTCAAGATTATTCTCAGTTTCAGGTGGGAATCTTGAGTCTCAGAGGAGTTATGTAACTTGCCTGAGGTCACTCTGTTTGCAGGGAGAAGCAAGACTGAGTCAAAACTTCAAAGTTTGTCCCAGTAGAATAGCTCTACCTAGAATCTCCTACATTGTCATGTCTTCTTAAGGAAGTGACTCATCTCAAGCTGACGGAATGTGGTTGTATCCTGTCCTATTACCCTTAGGGTTTAAAGAACATTTCTGCTTTTAATAGCTGTGTTCTCTCTGGTAAGCAACTACCTTCATTGTCTGCAGAGGGGGAAAGAATAGTTACTGGTGGTTATGGTTTTGCCTACATATTTAAAAGTTGGTTGGAGAAATGCAGCTTCTGGTGTCAGTCTCCTTCACCTCTTTTCTTTCCTTCTTACCTTCATTTTCAACTGGCAGTTTTCATTGTTGGTTGACTAAAAGATAAGGACGAAGCAAGAAGAAAAATTCCATACTACCAACCACCTCATCTACTTCTCCATCTCCATGTCTTTGATGGTCTGAGAACAGAGCTTGGGTGAAGAAGAAAGACCAGAAGTGAGTAACCTCTAATAAGGACTCTAGAATTTAATGTGAGTGGACCTGTGTGTCCTGGTGTGTGTGTGGGGGGAGATTTGTGTGTCTGGCATGTGATGTTTGGGAAGAGAATGAGTATTTGGGAACATCAAAAGTTCATTTGAGGTAGGGGTTGTGCTGAAATAAAATGGACAGAGTGCCTGTGTCTAATACACCACTCTAGTTCTCAGCTGCACTGTAGCAAGCAGTATGGACAAAGGCTTACATTTCGCCACAATCATGGCAAAATGAGTACAATGGTAAGAAGAGGGTATAAGAGATGAGTGTAAATTCAGTCCTGATGATAAAAGGTGGCCGCGTCGTTCCCACTATGCCACACCCCATCGCCATGGATCCCCCTCTGGGCTGCTCATGGGTACTTGGCCTGCTGCAGACAGACTGGACTGCACATGTGCATTGTGCACAATTCTCCTAACTCAGAATTTTGTAGCTGTTGTTCTTTCTGTCCACAGTGTCCATGGCTCCCTCCTTCATCCTCAAGCTTCTTCTGGACACTTCTTATAAAATCCATCTTCCAGACATCCCAGATTTCTGCTTTGTTTTTCCTGTTAAGCTTTACCACCTGAGTAATCTAGTTTGGCTTATTATTTTGCTTATCCTGATGATTTATGTGTCTCCCACTGGCTCATCCTAGAAAAGTTCTTTAAGCTATTTTCATGCCACATCTGATCTTTGTTTCATACAGCTGTTCAATGAGTCAATGACATTTGTTTGAAGATAAAATTGTGGAGATAAATGGGGACGAGGATGTGGCAGAGATGAAAGACAATGAGAAAGTGAAAGGATCAAGGGCTTGTGGATCCCACTGGAGAGGGGAGCAGTGGTCATGTTGAGGTAGCAGAGGGATGAAATGGGGGAAGCTGGAGGGAAAGGTCTCAGAGCGGAATGCCGTTAGAGGTGAGACGAGTTTATCTGGTTTATAAGTTTCTCATTCCATGTCGATGACAGTCTGGGAAGCAAAAGTGTCAAGCTCCTTAGAAGAGAGGTAGTGGAGGAAGGATATAATATGACTTGAAATCTTCAGGAGTGTCAACAGGCATAGAGTTGTATAGAATGACGCTGAGAGAGAAGCCAAGATCTCCAGAGAAGAAGGAGAAGTGATATGGGGGTATACAGAGATATCTGTAGGGATGAAAGTTGCCTGGTGAGGCTCTGAACAAGAGACCATGAATTTTTAAGAATGGCAAAGGAGAGGTTTGTGGGTTAGCTCAGTTGTTTAAAGCACCTGCTTGTGCAAACTTAGTCAGGTACAGGGAATGCGGTTGGATCCCCAGCTCTACCAGCCACACTAGACCTGTCCTTAAGGCAGCCTGAGCTAGCCCCCCACCCCACCCCCCCAAAAAAGAAAAAATATCTTTCTCCAATTTGGGGTTGGGGAGATAGCTCAGTAGAATAAGCACCTGCCTGCCAAGTGCAGGGTCCTGAGTTCAATTCCCAGGATTAAAAAAAAAAAAAAAAAAAGGCAGAGAAGGTAGGCTCAGAAAGTGGCTATAAGGGGCAAAGAATCAGTATAGGAGGGAAAAGGGAACCACTAAAAGGTTATTGAAACGCCACGTCTGGAGGGTTCAATTAGGACCTCTTCCCTGTTGGAGCATGACGGGTGCTGGTCACCTGAACTGTTAGAGGTGGACCAGTGTTGGATGCAGCGTGGAAGCAGCAAATAGACAGGCATCAGAGGAGAGAAGCTCAGTCGATAGGCAGGGGGCTCAGGACGGGGGGCTTTGGCCCTCAGGAGCCTCACACACTGCCTCTCTAGCCAAGTCATGGCACTGATATGGTTGGTTTTTCAGGTGCAGTAAAGAGAGAGGAAAGATAAAAGAAGCCTATATTAATTCCAAAGACACAGAGAGGATTAAGTGGGGATGGGTCAGGTGGATCCTCTGGTGTGAGGCAAAAAAAGCTCAGGCTTTAATGGACTTTTTTTTTTTTTCCTAGGGGTAGAGTTTGAGGAGATGTTTAGAAATATCTGAGGAGCTAATTGGGGTCTTCCCTGAGGTGGCGGGAAAGGTGAAAGGAAATTTCTCCCTGGGCTGGCTGGAGAAGACGGTCCTTGGGAAGATGAGCTGCTGTTTTAAGGGCTTGAGCCATATTAGATGACCACCATCATAATTCAGCAATCCATGCTAGGGCCAGAAGCTAGCAGACACAAGCTCTACAAAATCATTTCTAGGCACCGACTTCTCCGCTCTTACCTGTGGCTTCCTGCAAAACTGCCTTGGTGTAATTAAATATGGAGAGCCTGGTCTACCTTCCTAGAGGCCAGTCCCTGCATCCTAAGGTGCTGTGCTGTCTTGTGGCACTATGCCAACCGGACCGGCGGCATTATTGCTTAGATACATACTTTCAGACTGAAAAAAATCCCAAGGCCATTATCAGCTTCCACCCAGAGCTGCAAATTCTGATCACACCTCCTAATCTTCTTTGGTTCCAGTCGTGCTTGCTGCTTTGCCTTCCTTCACCTTGGCTCCATTATCACCTGATAAAATTATATTAAAAGTTAATTGAGCTCTAATATTCATTAACAGACGCTAAGATCTGGAATCTAAATATAGAGCAGAAAGACCTACTAATTCTGCAATTTAGTCTATAATTAAATAAAGGTACTGAGTGAACATGTGTGATGAGCATGCTGTATTTTATTGTTAAAATATTTTTTTTTAAATATAGTCTCATTCTGTTATCAAACTAATGGGAACTCTGCACCTCCTTCACTTGGAACACAGATTAAAATTTGGATATTAATTATTGTTTTTCTGCTCATTAACTTGAACAACAACAGAAAGTAGCATGCGTAGCACATAATATAGGAGAGCAAGATGATTAAAACTGTCATTTACTAATGGGGGAAACTTACCCTTTCTCTTTTTAGCCTTCACCTGTTTTTAATTATTGCACAGCTTGAAGTCTATGAAAGGGACAAATGGAAAGAATACTGTGGCTGGACGAAATAATTTAAAATTTAAATGATTCAGCCATTTATTTACTTGCTGTCTTTCTCCCTTTAAAAATAGTTATCAGCTTTCATTTAAAAAATATTGCCCTTTTATCTGCTTCACATTTGTGCTTCTTTCTAAAAATGAGAGATGGATATTTCTGTAGAGAAATGACAGCGTTACTATGTCACGAGCAAGCAATCTAATCCGTACAAACCTACACTGAGAACTCAGTCTCGTTATTCCCATGATGTATGGTTTGCTGCTTTCCATGTAGGTAACTGAGGAAAGCCTACTCCTTGCTGTCAGCCTAAGGAAATAGCTGTCACCACCCAGACTGAGGTCACCGGCTCACAAAGTCAAAGAATGATATCATGAATAAAATGGAGGAAGGGAGGGGAGTGTTTACTTCTCTCAGAAGAAAAAGAACTCCAGGAGGGCTCCTTGAAGATGGAGCTCTAGGTGCTGTCGTCTTGGTCTTGATCTTTTACGGATAAGGAGAGAACTTGAGCTTGTTTAGTTACCCCGGGATCCTCTGTCACATGCAGCTCTGTGGGCGTGGAATGGCCAATGGAGGTCCAGGCTCTACAATGGAGAATTTAAAGAAGATCAGTTATCTGCCGGCTGAGTGCAAAGAACTCAGGAAAGATTGAGTTCAAAGAAAACCAGTCACTCTGCATTTCAAAGTTCCTCCAAGTCCAGGTAGGGAGGAGCTGTTAACTAACTTAGTGCATGTGGCCTAAGAAGTTTCATTTCTGAGAGTTAGGCTTCTTATGTTAATTCTTTAAACTCTTTTCTGTTTGCGTTTACATTTCTATGTATAACTGGCTATATGGTTTGAATTATGTCTTAACTTAGTTTATGTATAATTTTCCTCCTTCCTTCCTTCCTCTGTTCCTCCCTCCCTCCCTCCCTTCTTCCTTCCCTTTCTCATTCCTTCCTTCCTTCTTTCCTTCCTTCCTTCCTACCTTTCTTTCAATGCTGTCTTAGGCAGGTCCTGTCCCTTAATGTTGGCCTACGTATAAACTACTAGCAAAACTTCCTTTTATACTTACATATTTTGTGCTTTTTGTGTAGTTTGGTGATAGCCAGGCTGGTCATTTTTCCTCCTGTGACTGACAATAAAATGGTTTGATTTTTTGGAGGCTTTATGAGCATAAAAATTAAGTGTAAATGTTGCACATTTTTAATATACAAATTTTGATGAGTTTGAATGTATGCATACATCCATGCTACCACTATCAGACCCAGGATGACAAATAGTATATCTCTTCCCTCCGGAAATTCCCCTGTGTCCCTTTGCAGCACGTGTTCTATTGTTTGCTTTTAGCTTTTTGAGCTTTTTTATTTTCCTAAAAAGAATAGAAACATAAAATAATATGATAAGAACTATACTGCTAATTGTAAACTGAAAAGTCCACAAGAGTCTGAGAGTAGGGAAAACTCTGGCTATCTAGTAGATCAAGTGTGTGACCTTCTTGAAATATAGAAAAATAACTCAGCAGAGGAAAAACAAGATGGAAAGTCCCAGGGGTATGGTTGAATTTCATCCACAGAAGCACTGGAAAGAACTCTTGGGCATTTCTCTGAAGAGGAACAGACATCCATCATCAGAAAATGATTTCCCAGGAGTCTAGAAATGAAGTGACCTTCTCTAACTAAATTGGGAATGTGTGAGGCTCACTGCTGCAGGGTGGACAAGATAGTATTGTCTGGGGCTGGAGCCAGGCAACCAAGAATTCCTGCTGCTTGATATATTCACGGGGGATGTAAACTCCAGCTCCTTTATCTCAAAGTTTAATGCATGTGTTAAAATGTTAAGGGGTCAAACGGTTATGTATAGGTGAATAGATTTGAAGATGGAGATCATTCAAGGTCTCACAGTACCCATGTGCAGTTCAGTACTTACATATGCATTATATTTTACAGCAAGGGGACCTTTAAGAAATTCACTGTGATATTATTTTACTGTACCTGGTACTACCCACTTATCATCCAATAAAGAAAAGATTCATTCCTTATCCTTCTTCACAAGAAGGGGAGATAAACAACAGAGCCCTGGGTTGCTCCAAATTCTCTTAGGACTGCCATGACCTTAAATGGATAGTTACCAAGGAAACAGGATTCTGGGTTTGTGGCACTATCTCAGTCTGGATTAGAGATCCTGCAATCAAGGACTTTCTCATTAAAGACCAAATCCCAAGAAGAGAGTGTATGTCTCATCAATTTGGGGTACGATGGAAAAAAAAATCTTTGACTGGGTAACTTATAAGCAATATAAATTTACCACTCATAGATCCTAAGGCTAGAAGTCCAAGTTAACACACCAGCGGGTTTGGTGCCCAGGGAGGGCCCGTTCTTCATGGGCTGTGACTTCTCTGTGTACTCATGGAAGCATAGATAGACAAGCTCTTTAGAGCCTTGTTGATAAGGCCACTGATCCCATTCACTGCGACACTCTTTCAAGAGTTGGTTACCTAACAAGAGCCACACATCTTAAGGCCAACAAACTGAGGACTGATTTTTGTAAAAAAATTTTATAGAGTACAAAATAGTATTAAAACAGAAAAACTACAAGTTATCAATACAAAATTTCACTGAACAAATATGAATTTCACAGTATTTCTTGTAATGTGTAATGTCTTCCAACCAGTTATTCATATTATCAGATATATGCATGCAAAATTAGAAGAAAGAAAAAAAAAGATATATATATAACAAATTAAAAAGTGGGAAAGGAGAAACAATTGAAAAAAAGGAGACAAACAAATTAAACATAATATGTCCCTTTGATTTTGGCAGGGGTTTTGGAGTGACACAAAGTTCCAAGCCATAACAGCAAGGGAAAGCCCACCTTTCCAGTAGCAGAAGGACTTGTAGGATTGGTAGTAGGAGGCTTTGCATCCGTAGAACAGGTTCTTCTAGCTACAGACCAAGAAAGCCTGAGGATCTGCCTCAGCTTACCGAGGCTCCAGACAGAATTCTTCCTGCCTCCAGCACCTCCTGTTCAGCCTGGCCTTGCAGGATCCTTCTGACATCTCTGTCTTCTCTCTACTAGATCCACCTATATCAGAAAACATGTTACTGTAAATTCTGCCTCATTTAACTGTAAATGTTGTAAAAAGGATTTTTTGTGAGGGTTTGCTGGTTTTACTCTGGATCTGGGAGTTAGTCCCTTGAAAACTTTCACATCAAGCTTGATGGTTCCCTATTCTTCCAGCCTGTATAGGAGCCTGATTTAGCAGAAGCCTCCTTCTAACTAGAAAATCTATTTCTTGTCTTAAAGAGTTTCCTTTTCCTGAGAGCAAATTTAATTAGCAAGCACAGCCCAAAAGCTCCCATCTCCACTCAAATGCTTAAAAATATTTATCTCCTTATGGAGCAAAGTATCTAGACTTGCTCTTTTTCTCCCAAATAGTTAGGAATAAAATTAAATTGTTTTTTTACTTGATCCAGTGTAATTTTTCTTGAACAATGCACACATAAGCCATAGGTCATCTTATGTGGCTAATAGAGGGAACGAAAGAAATTCTCAATGACAGTAGCATTGTCATTAACTTTGGAAAACAGTGGAAAAATACAGGATTATGGTCATTCTGGCAACTGCAGAGCAACATCTACTTCTTACATTTGTGTTATGCTATATGCTGGTTACTCTTCTCTCATTGTTGGGACAAAATACAGGACACCCAAAATTAAAGGGAAAAAAGGTTTATTTAACTCACAGTTAGTGAAGGTTTCAGTTCATACTCAGCTGGGTCTAAGGCAGAGTAACACATGGCAGAGGGCAGCAGCTCACGGCAGCAGAAAGCAGCGAAGAGCCAAGGGAGGAGTGGCCGCTGAGGCCTATAGCAAGCCTCTCTCCCCTCCTTACATTGTATTCAGATTATTCACCCCAGGGCAGGTGTAGCATTCTCACACATAATCCCAGCATTGGATCAGGAATTAATCACAAGCTAGAAGCCCACCTGACTGACTACATGAGGTTTTGGGGGAACACCTAGACACAAATCACAGCATGCTGATTCTAATGAAAACATCAAAGGACAAAAATCTAAGAAACGATTCAATAAGGCAGAGGAACAGAGATAGTTTATTTTATTTTTAAAAGAATTGCTTTGTGTTTGCAGACTACATTTGCAGTAGCTAACATTCTTTTGAACTACAGCAGAGTCATTGTTAAATGTGTGCATAGACTGATATAAAAAGGAATGCAAATAAAAACAATATGAACCTTCAGTTGAGTTCTTCCACAGTCTTGCATCAGCCTCTGCTTGTTTTTCACCTGGAAGTTTACGGGGAGCATATTCCCCAGGAGCTGACAGATGAGTTTGCAGGATGAGGCACAGGACAGCCAAACTAAGGAGCATTACACTACGTCACTGTGGGAACTCAGTTTCAGAAACTTCTGAAAAAAAATCCAGAAAGATTATAAAAGGCCCCATATCAGTGTGAGACAGAAGCAAGCCCTAGGAGAGCAAACACGGAGAACAAAGCAGAGAGCATGAGGGAAAGGGGCTGATTGCAGAAATATAGCATGTTTATAAGCTGGGAAATATATTTTTAAATAAAGTAGTTTGTAAAATAACATTTGAAGGTTGACATGTATGCGGTAAATTGCACATTAAACATGCGAGGAAAGAGGCAGGATTGAAAAGAAGTGATGCAATGAAAATAAAGTAAAATAAAAACCAGAAAGCAGTCATGCAGTTAAAACTTTAGTTTATAGAATTGCACCGTAAACAGTTATTTATCATAAATTGACTGAGACCTTTACAAACTATAATAATAAATGTTGACCTGTTAATTTGTGTCCACTTTGCTGCTGCCCAGCAGAGTAGATAGCATGAACTCCCCTCCAAAAATACCCCTATCCTAATGCCTAGACCTGGTGAATAGGTCGCATTACACAATAATGGGGAATTTAGGCTCCCCATTGGCTGATAATTAACTTGATTTTAGAACTCTAGTGCTATCCTGGATTATTCCTTGAGCCCAAGGTGAAAACAAGAATCTGTAAAAGAGGGAGGTAGTATACAATAGACTGTACAGTTGGCACTATAGGACCACTCCCCTCCACTTACTAGAACTTGGGCAATGCCCTAGGGCCAACTTCCTTTGGCCTTTGTTTTAAGGTCTACTACCTACAAGTAGGAATAAAAATAACTAAGACCCCGGAAATGTTAAAAGTTCCAGGCCAAGATTCACGAATGCTGAACCCATTGGCGTGACCTACAATGACCTTTCTTCCCTTGAAACTCTTCAAAGGTTCATACACGTGGACTGCATCTCTTGCATCCAATTATAACAGAGTGAATTATGGGAAAGGACATGGGTAGTAGACACAACTTAAGTGACTCAGCATCCTGTTAGCCATATTGTTAATCATGCCCTGAAAGAGACAGTGGGAGGTGCCTAAGGTGGGGGACACTTTTAAAACCTTACACTCAGTTTATTCTATGCCTTTGTCATTTTCCTTCCACCAATGCCATTTTCCTTTTGTGCCAAAAGGAACCTGCTTGTTCTGAGCATACCTTCCCCCACTAACTTCCTTAAACTTAGCTCCATTTTCCTTATGGCTTTGTGCAGAAAGGTAAAATCTTTTTTCCTCCTCTATGAAAAACTGTACTCTATCTCGCAGGTTTGAGAAAAGTCAGGTAAAAAGTCAGAGATATATAGCATGAGAAAGATTGAATAGCCATTGCTGGCACTGAGGATAAAAGAGACATAAATCAAGCAATGCTGGCAAGATCTAGAAGCTGCAAGAACCAAACATGAAAATATTCCTCCCTCTAAGACTTCATAAAATACAATCATGACAATATCATAATTTTAGCCTCATGAGAACCATTGACTACTTCTGGCTCCAGAACATTAAGTTTGTTTTGTGTTAAGCCATTAAATCTATAATGATTTGTAACGGCAGTATAAGGAAACCAATATTGTATTTTTGTAAATGTGCATGTGTGCTTGTGTACCTCAAGGATACATATAAATTAGAATTTTGGGCCGAGGAGATAGCTCAGAAGTCTAAGTGCCTGCCTGGAAAGTGCAAGGACCTGGGTTCCTTCCCTGGCACCACATTCTGTGCTGGCCTTGAGCACAGAGCCAGCCGCCGAAACTGGGCATGGTGGCACATGCCTGTAATCCCAGCACTGGGGGGACTGAGACAGGAGCATCAGTATGAGTCCAAGCCCATGGACAAATACATCTGGGACTGTACTTCTTTGAGATGGAAATTAAAGCAGGAAAAGAAGAGAAATGAACTTGTGAATATGTGGAAAACAAGGTGATGCTTATACTTCATTGCATCTCCACTTACTGTGAGCACCTCAGAAGGGACCCAGTGATGTGCGGTGGTGCACAACTGTATACTTACTCTCATGGATTTGCTTGAGTAAATGCACCGTTTTTCTTAAACAATGCTATTAGATTGTTGCCACACCTTTTCATTATTTTAAAACCCAGTGACTACAACCCCTTTGGCACACTAATTTATCTTGTATGTAGAAGATCAGTACTAATGGTTTCCAGATTTTTGTCTTATGTTCATAAACCACTCATCATTTTTAAATGCATATTTTCAGCAAATTTTAAAGGTCCAATTTATAAGTGAAAGACAGAGGGAAACAATTTGTCATTTGTAATTCATTTATACTTTCCTTGTAATAATTAAAGGAATTTGACTTGAAGCAATGGAAGACAAGTATGACTTTTTTAAAAAATAATACTAGTCAATAACAAAAACAGGCATGACTTAAATTAGTGAAATTATCTTTCATAGCTAAATCATTTCAAAGTACAGTATAAACTAATGCTGATGACTTGAGACTTATAAAATGCTGCAGATAAAAAGAATTTTAGGAATAAAAATAAGGTAGGAAACATGGTTCATTATATTGTAAGATTAACATAAAATAATAATTGATGTTGAGTGCCTCTGCCAATTGCACTTCCTTTCTGACAAGTGGCTTCTAATTGCTACTAGGAACTAATTCTTAGAGCTTTGCGATGTTGAGGATTTTTTAATATCATTTTTGTAGTAGTCATTGCCCTCAAAATATGTTCACGTCTAATCTCTGTAATTTGTGCATGTATTACATCACACAGCAAAGGAGACTTGGTAATTATGGTAAGAGACCCTTAATAGGGAATTATCCTGCGTTATTCTGATGAGCTTATTGTACTACACATACTCAAGGAAGCCATATTTGTTAGCTTTGACATCACTGAGACACTCTACCCCAAATCCACAATTTAAGAGGAGAGGTTTAATTTGGTTCATGGTTTAAGGGAATTCAGTCCATGGTCAGCTGGTTCCAATTGAGAAATTTCATAGAAGAACATTGTAGTGGTAGGAGATATGCTTAGTTCTTGGTGGTCAGGAAGCAGAATAGAGGAAGAGCACCAGAGAGAAAGAGTTC